>MU224840.1:1573940-1601062 GCA_018584345.1 Thuja plicata | reverse complement strand
TGAAGTGCATGACCAGGTAGAGAAGACAATGTCTGAAGAGCTGATCAATCAAACCAGGAAGCAATAGAACCAACAGGTGAACCCCCCCATAATGTTGAACTGGGAGAGGTGACAGGAACACTGAAATACAATGCCAGAAACATCTGCAGAAAGAAGAACCAGGAACACCAACAGTGCAACAGAAGTACACACACAGGATAAAGGGCGGTGTCATCAACACACATCATAAGCTAATGTCATGGAAGGTACGCTCACTTGACAAAGGTGGATGCACCTAAAACGGCAAAAACATCATAACCCCCCATGGCACTTTATAACAGAGTGTGAGTACTAAAACCATACAAGGTGCTTGAAATCCCAAAAATGTAGAAGTAGGCACTTTATCTCAGTGCATTTACAGAATAAAGATGCTACAGAAGAAGCATACAAGCTCAAAAGTCAGAAAGAAGAGTGAACCAGAAGAACAGTAGAAGAGATCCCAGGACCTGAAAACCCAAGCAATCCACCAGAGTGCATAAACTGCCAAACTCAGAGGAGAGAAAACCTAGAATAGAATCTGGAAAAAAGACCCCTGCAACTGTATAGTGCACTGAACCAACTTTCCGACGATATCTCGTTTGCCAAAAACGGAGTCCGGATGAGCCAGATATGACTCCCAGAAGGCAAAAAAAGATATCAGACTTCAACAGAAAAAACACTATCAAAATGATAGAACCCAAAAACCAAATCACCATAGTCGGAAAGAGCTCGAAACCAAATCCATATAGAGCGAAAACAATGATAAGGCCCCAAAAATGCTCCAAAAAAAATTTTAAAGCCCCTGGGGCTAAAAAATTTGGGCCCCTGGGCGCATGGCGCGCTCAGGGGGCTGGGTCGCAACCCCTGGTCATACATATGACCAACGGCCTAAAGAAAAGGCCCGCGGGGGCTGAAAACATCGCGCCACCAGTGGAGGACCGGAGGTCGGGCGGCGGGGGCGGGTTGGAGGAACGCCGGTGGAGCGCAGGTGTTCGAGTGGCGGGGGCCGCGCTGGGCGAGCAGAGACCGGCGAGGGAGCCACGGTAGTGGCAGGCCGGAGAGCAGAGCGACGCCGGCGGGGCGATGGCAGCGGCGACTGGGGCCGCAGAGAAAAAGAGGGCGCCGCCGGCGGTGGCCGAGCCCCGGTGGGGCGGTGGCGGCCCGGCGGTGGCGCCATTTTGAAACACTGCGCGCATTTTGTAAAGCGCATAAAAACCTTTAAAAATAAGGTTTTTTTAATTTTTTTTTCTCGAACCACATGTCGTATAGCCTCGAAGGCCACGAAAAATCTCCCAGAGGCCCCGGTGTCCAAATCGGACAAGTCTTATATGGATTCTGGGGTTTTTGGGCCTTCTGGACGCAACTGTGGGGTCAGTTTTGGTCCAAAGTGCCTCAAAAAATAGAGACCCCCCAGATCCAATGAAAAAAGCCAAGAAAAGACTGGCAAACTTCAAACCCTCTGTGCTTCAACAAAACAGGAATAGCAAACAGCAGGAATGCTCTGATACCATGTTAGATTTGACAAACTCAAATCCTCCCAAGATCACCTGCATGCAAGACTATTACAAGACAGAAGCAAAGACAGAAGAGAGAAGAGAAACTATGGCGGCCAAAAGGCCAGAGACAGGAAATCCATGTTGATAGAAAAAGCTTCTATATTCAACAATAATGAATTACAATACAATCTCCTTAATGAAATACAAAGCGGTGATTCCTTATAAAGGATACCAAAACCCTAAAGGTAAAACCCTAAAGAAATAAAAGCTGCATAAGTGAAACTTAAGCATAGAGTATAATAGACTAATAATTAAATGATTTAATTATTATCTATTATATAACTACTCTAACACATCATACTCATTCATCTTAACATCATTATGAATATTAACTTCTTCCAACACATCAGGCATAGGTTGGTCGAAAGAAGGTAAAGAATTTCGAAGAACAGAAGCACGAGCCCTAGCATTCGCTCTACGCTTCTTACAACGTTCGTTAGTAGATTTATTATGTTTTTCTTTATTTGACATATGTGGAGAACTAGGAGGAATAACAACGGGTTACTTCATAGGTTCTATAGGAGGATTGGTAAGATTCATAGTAGGCTGAGAAGCGACACTGGGAAGTTGAGTAATAGAGTTAGCAGTAATGGATAAAGGAGGTATAGAAGGAGTGGGAAAAAGACCACGGTTAAGATCTATCTGAGGCATGCTTAACTCGATTATCTTGCGATGTTTATAGGCTTGATATGAACGAAAAAGGTTGTCAAGGCAAGGAGGACATGAATTAGGTAATGAAGGCCAAAATAAATCAAGAGTAGCACAATCTCTAGGCCTAAAAGGTTGATACAAACTATGATTAATCATTTTTACTTTTCCATTATGAATGAACTTAAGACATTTATGAATAGGAGAAGCAATAGCATGCATAGCAGTTATCTAAGGCAAACCAAATTTGACTTGAAATTGATTAGAAGTAGGAATGACAATGAAGGTAGTATCTACAACTTTGCCACAAAGTTCAACGGACAAGCTAATAGAACCAAGTGCACGATAGAGAAAACCATTACAAGTTTGGATCCATGCATCCGATGGATCATAACAGTCACGTTGTAGGTTTTTCATAAAAAGGTTTTCCTCAGTAGTGATATTTATTAAAGGTGTGGGATCAACAAGACAACCACGCGTAGGTATCTGAGCAATCCTAGCATAAATATAAAGGGGACCATCGGGAGCCGTAATAGACTCAGAATCATCAAAGGTAATTGAAAGTTCCCGAGGTCGTTTATCCTTAGTTTGTTTCTAAGGTTTAGGTGGAACTTGAAGTTGAGGTGGAGGCGAAGGATCTTGAATAGTAGGTTGAGATGAAACAACGCTCTCCTCATGATTAACAATGTGATTAAGATCATCCATCTTTGAATTATAAAACAATATCCACAGAAGATGGTTGAGTGATGGTATTAGTATCATGTGTAGGTAAAGGATTCATATAGATTTGAAGGTTTTGATTAGGAGGAGAGACAGACTTGTTCCCATTACCATCAAAATTATCAACAGATAAAACATTAGAATCGATTAAGTCTTGAACTTTATGCTTTAGAGAATAACATTTTTCAGTATCATGGCCATTATGGCGATGGTATTGGCAAAAAGCTTTAGAATCAAAGGATTTTGAAGCTATCGTAGTAGGAAGGAGAGGTCGAATAGGAGGCAAGGTAATCATATTAGCACTTAACAACCTACTCATAATCGAATGTAAATATTCAGAGAGAGGAGTAAATGTACGATACATACGGAAAGTAGTTTATTAGCAACTTGATCAGCAACCGCATTCATCTGTTTATTAATCTTGATATAGTTTTTAGGTTTCTGAAACTTTTTAGGATTAGGAACAGTGTCACTCTTATCAACTAGAACAGGAGCCATTGGAGTGTTTCTCTCAAATTGACTCACATGTAATTGATAATGATGAAATGCTGCACAAAGTTGTTGAAAAGAGGTAAATTCAGTAAGCAGAATCTTATCTCTAATATCCTTTTGTAAATTTGAAATAACATATGTTGAATATCAATATCAAGAACAGGATAAGAAATTTGAGCATACAAATGCTTAAATCTACCAATGAAATCAGTCAATTTTTCCTTAATGTTTTGTTTACAATGCATTAAATCAGTTAAGGAAACTTGCAGACCAATATTATTTTGAAATTGTTGAATGGAGGTATTAGCAAGTTTAGGAAAAGAATCAATAGAATAAAGAGGTAAAGAACAATACCATTGCAAAGCCTTATCATGAAAAGTTCTAGCAAACAGTTTAGCTAAAATCCTATGGTCATGAGGATAATCACTACAAAGGATTTGAAATGTTTTAACATGAGTAACAGGATCGCCTTTACCATTGTAATTCTCAAGATGAGGCATATCGGCTTGTTGAGGAATAGTAGCACGAATAATGTCTAAGGATAAAGGACTACCCATGTCACATGTAGGAATGCTAAACTTGGATTGAGTTAAGGATGCAAGTTATTGTTGTAAAGATGACACAATTTGAGCCAAACTAATAATTGCGGAATCATTAGAAGACATAGGTGGCATAGAAACATTAAGAACACTAGGAAAAGTGTAGGAAGTGGCAAGAATGGAAGACACAACCGGTGGAACACTTGGAACCACGGTTGGAAGGGGATTGGAATAATTAAAAGGCACACTATGATATGAAGGTTGTGAGGTAGGTAGAGATACCGGTGGAACACTCACGAGAATAGATGAAATTGGGAGAGATGTAGTCATCAAAGGAGGAGTATATGTAGGAATGCTAGGTAAAGGAATAGAAGAAGGTCTCTCACTAGTGATAGGAGGAGTGAATCCTAGATCTTGAGCCTCTTGTGCTAAAGGGTTAACATTCAAATGCACAATATGAGTGATACCACGCAAGAGATTAATACCTTGATCACTATCATGAAGGACTTTCTTAAGAGCCTCTATAGCTTGGATGGAATCTTGATTATGGTTTTCTTGAATAAGCCAATTTCCCATTTTATCAAGTTTGATTGAAATTTTTTGCACTTGTTTAGGAGGAACTCTTAAAGCATCATCCTCATCATGAGATGAGTGAGAAGAGTTATGCTCCATAGAAGGATTGGAACCATGAGTGATCAATTTTTCATCTGGGAACCTAAGGAAAGGAGAGGAAGACTTAAAGTCAAAGAAGCCCATAAGTCTACGGCTTCTTCTAACCGGGATAATATAAGTAGGACTAGAAGTGGTAAAGCTCATACACCAATGCAATGCAAGTGAACAAATTTAGGAAACACAAGATTAATTTTTAATTTTTCCAAATGTAAATGCAAGAACATAAAAGAAAGATAATCTAATATGCATGCAATATCTAACATAAAAGATGTAAATCTAACACCAAAAAGAAAGAGTTGTCTATCACGGGTTCACCAAAATGTAAGATAAGAAAATAGAGATTGTTATGTTTGATTGTTTTCTATTATCTTATCTTACATTTAAAGGAATGTATGTTTATTGAAATGTAGGGGGTAAATAAAATGCCCTCCTTTTATCCTTAGATACACAAATGAAGGATCCAAAATGATTAATCCAAAATGGAAGGATCAATGCATAAATTAATCAATCATTTGGAAATAAGAACAAAAAAGGAAGATCTGGTGTAGGGCACCTCCCTATTTTCTTGTTTTGATGTTGTTTAAGGTGTTTAGGAAGTGTGTGGGTGTGTTAGAATAAAGTTCCAAAAGGATGGAAGCATGATAGCCTAACTTCATGATTGTAAGAGTCGTAGTGCTCATTGTGCTCATTAGGTCATTTGGCCTCAAAATGGGAAAAGTTGTCATTTTAGTGTAACATGGGTTGAAGGCATGTATTAGGACCCTACATATCCTATCTAGGGTTCTAGAAGTCAACCTCACTCATAGAGTGGACATAGGAAGTCAAAATACTTCAATTTGCAAAACATTGCTAGCAACTTTTGCAAGATTTGACAAAAGATGGTTAGAACTGAATGTAACCACCCATGCTCGGTATATGAGCATGGAATCAAATTTTTGGAAGGGTTAATGAGATTTTGGATTGAGACTTTTATTTCTGACACCTCTGTACGGGTGTTTGCACCTTCTTTTGCATAATCTGCATAGTAGTTTTGCTTCTGCACGGTCCTGTATGGATTGGCATAGGTGATCGGGCTCCATTTGAATGTAGTGTTTATTTTCAGCTTTCATATGCACTAAGTAGTTTTTTTTGAATTTTAGTAGGTTCAAAGTTATCAAATTTTGAAGGCCACTGGTCTGACAGAGACAAAACAGTGTTGCCATGATAGAAATGGCCCTAACCTAGTTTTCCTCCAGTGGATTTGTCTAAAACCATGGGGAAAGTAGGGTTAGGGTCAGCATATAGGGTTTTTTTCTTTTTGTTGTTGTCTCATTGGATTTCATAGGCCAACAATAAAGCCCTATGGCTGACTGGTGGAACCAGGTGAGCCAGGACAGGGAGAAGAACGAATTTGTGTGAACACCCAAGACCTTTTGGGAAAGACTTGGTGGCATTTTTGGATGCACAAGGAAGTATCCTAAAAGGATTCACTGGTGGTTGGAGGGGAATCACTGATTGGAGATAAGTTTTGCAATTATTATTGTTCACTAGTCCAGAGGCCTAATTAATAAGCTATAATCTAGGGCCTGCGAGGAAGTAGGGTTTTAGGTGTCATCAGAGGTTAGGGTTTTGGATTTTGATGGGGATGTATGGTGTCTTGAAGATTTTCAAGTTTGTTTGTGGGGTCATGTAGGAATTTTGGAAGCAATAGGCCAAAATCAGTAAAAACAGGGCTACAAGGAATTGAGCAATTAGCCCTCCTAGTGAGTTAAAGAACTATTGAAGAATTGGAACAACTTGGAGTGTTGGAATAGATGCAGAATGACCAAGAAAGGGTCAAGAAGTGTATGGGGAGTCTCAGTGAGTGTGTGAGAAGATCCTAGGCAGAGCTTTGACAGACTAGGTGGAGGACTAGTGCAGGAAACTAGGCTTTTGGGTGACTAGTTGGCTTAGTGAAATTGGAATCTTCTTGAATCCAACTATACCTTGGAGGATAAGTTGGTTGAGGGGTCTTGGATGGTTGATTTGAACACAAAACTAACAATTGGAGTGAAGGAGAACACTAGTTATCAATCCCTCTGCATCAAGATCTTAAGTACCCATTTATTTGTTAGAATGTGTAATAGATTTAGAAAGATTGATAACTTTAATTGAAATGGATAGGAGAAAAGTACTAAGCTTGAAAAGTTGCAGATCTAAACAATGTTGTTTTCGGGGGTCTACACTCAGTTTCTAGAAAATCTGAGACCGGATCTAGAATAGAAACGTAGAGACAAACAAAACCCAGAAATCTTTTCATGTTCTGACATAGTTTTGATTTGTACCCTCAAGTTAATGTCACCATTGACCTAGTTTTCCAATTCTGACCTAGGGTAGAATTGACCTAAAAAGTCTCCCACAGGAAATCTGTTTTCGAATCCTGAAATTTTGCCAAAAAGAGTATTCGAATATGCACTCCGATCTATTGTTCAGAACTTGTACCTGCAAGAAAAATGGTTTGTTTGTCGGGGGGAGGGGTTTGCCTTGGTCAAACCCCAGTTTTGGAATTAACCTCAAAATATAATTGAAATTTCATAAGTAAAACAAGTAAATTAACAAATTCACCTTGCTTGTAGAAGTAGTCCTTGTGGCGGATTCAAATCCGTGAATCCACAAGTATGTATGCACCAAAGAGGATGTAGAATGTAGAATGTAGGATGTCTTCAATCAATTGCTTGTAGATCCTCAACACCAATCTTGAATGGTTTTTTTAATAGGAAGAGGCTTGGAGGAATGTGGATGAAGAAATCTTCAACAAGAGGGCTCAATGGAGCTTGAATCCTTCAATGGCCACCAATGGATCTCCTTGATGAAAATGAGTGATTGAGAAGTGCTTGAGAATGGATGAATGCTTCAATGGCTACTTGGCTTGCTTCAAATCTTGCTTTTTCACCTTTGGATATCACTCTTCAAGTCTTTGAATTCTTGCAATGATGATTTTCAAGTCTTAGATTGCTTATTGCTCTTGTGGTTGGAGAAAATGAGAGGAGAAAGCTTCCTTTTATATGAAACTAGGGAGCAATCTTCTAGAGAGGCCTACATAGGAGAATTAAATTCCAATTAGACCCATGCCCCTAGAAGAGGACCTATATTAAATATAATTTAATATGTGTTGTTCCGAAGACCAAAACAACCGACCCAGAAGCGGGAATTAACTTTTTCCAAAGACCGACATCTGGAAACCCTAAAATTCTAAATTTGAATCCTGGGCTTGGAAAAGGTCAATTGTGACCTAGGTCAAGGTCAAGGTCGACCTTGACCCAAAAAGGTCGACCTTGACCCTGAGGTCAAAGTCCCAGTTTTTCAGTCTGGGGTGCCAAAAATAGGTTGGAAAAAGTGGAAATGGGGCAGAACAGGGGGAAAAAGCCAGATCCAAGTCAGGAACCCATTCAAGGCGCTTGACATCACCCCAAACCACTTACTTGGAAGGCTAAAGCAGTCTACAATGGAATTGCTTCCATTTTCTGACTATACAGCGGTAAGAGCAACACTAAAAAAATTGAGGAATGGATTGAACGTGTGAGGGTAAAGGGGGTAAAATAAATTGTTATAAGACGTGGTGTCATCCCAATGAAGTGGTTTCCTAATGCTCTTATTGCCTGTCAGACAATCACTGCTTTGGAACTTTCATATTTATATTTTAATGAAATTCCCGAGTCTTGTCTAGGCTTTCCTAGCCTCGTATCATGTTCTCTACACTTTATTATTGCAGAAACTGAAAAAGAATATAATTGAAAATTTTATTGGTCTATGCACATAGCGTCAAATTTTGTGACTTAGTGACTTTATGGGTTAAACAATTTGAAAATATATGCTCAACATCTCAAATATTTGAAGTTGAAATATTGCTCTTTCCAAACGTTGATTGTAGATTGCTCTCAATTGATGAAACTCAAAGTAATCGGTTGTCAATTTGGTGCTCTGGAAAGAAACAATTGTTTTGGATTATCTTCATTTAAGTTGAACTGCCCTACAGTTTTTATAATTAAGTTATTTGTTTCCAATTCTTGAGAACATCGTTTGGTTCATGCAAGTCGTCGTATTTTTATAGATAGATCCTTTATTGAGTGGAGTAAACAAATATTGTGAGCTTTCCATATTCTTTAAGTGTTTTGTCACAATTTTATTTGTCAAAGATTGAATTAGGGATTAAGTGTTTAGTCACAATTTTATTCGTACATTGATCGAGAGTTTTTAGATTTTGAGAAGACGTATATTCAATGGAAGCCAGAAGGGATATTTGTGGAGATTCGCTAGATGTCTAAAATTTTAGAGAATATCTTCTTTACTGAGTTGAGGTGGGACAAAAGTGAGGACGAGGGTTTCCAGATTGATTAACAGTGCAGAGATGATGATTCAGTAACCTACTTCTATAAAACCTTCACAAATATTCCTTCTTTGGCCTCCACTCATACCTCTTCTCAGAATCTAGAAACTTTGGATAATGTTTCTCATCCATGCACGAAATGTGCTAGGATCGTATAAAATTCCTTCAGGTGTCCAGTATTGATGAGATGCTCAAGTGTAAAAGGTTTTTGCTAGACTGGGGTCAATTATGAGAAGGTAAACAACAAGATAATATTATTGTATCTTTCGTTTCTTTTATCCATTCATATTATATGTCTTCTCTTCATCTTTAGTAATATATTGGACACTGTGCAGTGTACATAAAGGCAAGGCGGTGATTATTCTCGATGATCGGCAAGTATAAGTCTTTCAGGCCTTATCCAGTAGCTAGGACTAAAGATAGCAGAGCTCAAGAGACCATAATAGTTGGTCTCCGTCTTTGGTCCATACGATTGAGGAAATGTTTTATATTTTGTTAGCTCATCAAATGTGGGGATCTAAAAGAATTTAATAGATGTTATTTTCATGTATAACGTACATTATTTAAGTTGATGTTGCACAAATTTGTCTACTTCGTGCACTTGTAGACTACGAAAACAAAGAGAATGAAGCATCCCCTCCCGTGGCCTGAGCAATGTAGGTCATGGGAGGAGATGTTTCTTTATCATTGTCCTTTTAGTCTACAAGTGCGCGAAGTAAATAAATTTGTGCAACGTCAACTTAAATAATATGTTATCATGAAAATAATCCCCGCATTTGATGACCTAATGAAATATAAAACATTTTGTCAGTAATATGGACGAAAGACGGAGACCCTCTATGATGGTCTCATGAGCTTTGTTATCTTTAGTGTGTCAATTCGTCGCAGTTCCGACGCTAATGGCAACCGTTTCGAAGACGGTGGTATACATCCGACGGGTTCTCCTGTCAGAAAAATTACATTGTCGACAGGTGCCTACGACGGCAGTGCTATACGTTCGACGAGTTGTCCTGTCAGAGGGTCACTTCATTTCCGTCAAAATTCTGACATGCGTAAAGATGGATAGACTGCATTTTTGACAGATAGTTACGACGGTTGTGCTATATGTTCGACGAGGTTTCTTGTCGGATGTTTACTGCATTTCCATCAACATCCTGACAAACATATCGTCGGATAGACTACATTTTTGACAGATAGTTACGAAGGCAGTGCTATGCATCTAACGGGTTTTCCTGTCGGAAAAACTACATTTTTTACAGATAGGTACGACGGAAGTGCTATACATTCAACAGGTTGTCCTTTCGGAGGGTCGCTTCATTTTCGTCGACATTCCAACATGTGTAACGACGGATAGACGGTATTTATGACAGATAGTTACAACGGCTGTGGTATATGTTCAACAGGGTATCCTGTCGTCCAATCCGACAGGAAATCGTCAGCATTTCAACAAGCGGTCCGTCGGATAGTCTATATTTTCCGTCGACATTCCAATCGATGTACCGTATGAAGTGTTATAATAAGTTGGATATTAATGTGGTAAGGTCCGACAGATACGATGTCAGAATATCGACAGTTACCACTTTCGTTGCAATTTCCAACGAAATAACCGCGACGGTTACATCTGTCAAAGTACCGATAGAAGTTGAAAATCCGACAGATAGCCATCGAAATTTGGCCTCAAATGTACTAGTGAGCCAAACCTACTATTGTTGTTGTTCCTTCGAAAGAGAAATCTCAACCTCTTGCTTGTGCCAAGACATCCCATGTGGTGTTGTGTGGCATAAATGTGGCCGATAATGTGGATTTCTACCAACGTTGTGGGTTGGTTTGCATATTTGCTAGTTTTTAGAATTCTCTTCTAGATCTTCATCATTGGGTGACGGATTCTTGGAGATCCTTAGTCTCGGGTAACATTGAGCATTTCCCTTGTGCAAAGGGGCTTGTATTGTTATTCTCTCCTCTTTTAAAGACATTTGGTGTTGAGAAAATTGTGGGTTTGGGGGACACTCTCTCTCAGCCAAACCCTGGATAGTCTCCTATAATCCTCTTACTAAACCACTTAGTGTGCATCTGGTAAGGGCTCATCTCCCCAATCTTCCCCTTCATTTTGGTAGGACTCTTGTTTTGAGGTCATCAACAACACTTTAAAGGTGGATGAGGTTACAACCAGTATGGGCCTATCTACCTTCGCTTGCATTTTGATTGACATTGACATCTTCGTTCCCCTTCTACGAGATGTGGTTCTCATGGTAGGGGATGGCCATGGACTAAATCACTAGGTTATGAGGGCCTCCCCTTTAGATGTTAGCGGTGCTTCTCTACTGGTCATCTAGTGTTGTAGATTATTCTCTCTTGCGATGTAAAGGCACTGCCACGTGGTGGAAGGATGTTAATGATGAACATTTGACTGTTACAGCTTCTAATTCTTCCTCTAATGACGCATCACAAGTTGATGATGACTCCCCTCTGGATGAAGCTTCTATTGCAAATCTAGCCTCTACAGTCCTTGTGGATCCTACTCATGTTGTCGGTGTGGCCCCCTTTGGTTGTGTAGACCCTTCTTCGTCTACTATTCTTTCTATTCTCCAATATTTGACTAACAACGTACAATTTTCTCAGCAATCTTCCCCCCTTGTGCTGACAAGTTTTCAAATAGAGTTTCACCACTTGCTCCCCCTTGTGCTAGGGATCCTAGTGATAGTATTACTTGGACAATTGTTCGATAGTGTAGGAAAAATAGCTCTTTAACTGCTCATTCTCCTGCCCATGTTGTGGGTGGGCATTCTACCCACTCTTGAGGTGGGCTGCTAGCTTTTTTGCTAGTGGGTCATTTATGGCATTTCCTTGTAATAACCAGCACCTTTACTTTTAGTGTGTTGTTGACCTATATTGATGTTTATGGTTGTGATTGTGTAAGGGACAGCGCCCTTATTTGTTGCTAATTCTAATCAAAAGGTTGTCATCATTGTAATATCATGTTGAGGTCAGCAACTTGATGACTGATGTATACTTACACAAATGTTCCCCTGAGTATCAAGAAACCACTAAATGGTATAGAAAACCTCTTATGAGAAAAAAAAATGCTATTGCAAGGCATGAAATTGCCTAGAAAATAGTCAAAATGAAATTCATATGGAAGTTGCCAATTTAATTGTTGTCAAGAAGTGGTTTTCTAGTGCCTTAAGTGGTACGGAAACAACTATCATCAATCGACAAGTTTGAACAATGTCGGGGACGTTAATGGTCAACAACGGCATGAAAGTTACCATGCAAATAAAAAACCGCCAAAATAGTGAACATACATCAAGGAAAAAAAGTGTAAAATCAATTAAATGTTAAAAATTGTCCAAGTGGTAAATAAGCTTAGTTGATTAAAGCGTCAAGTTCTCACTTTGGAAATCCAAGTTTAAATACCAAAGGGACAACTATTATGAAATTCTAAGTTGTGACTTTTTGTTTTTAGTTGGCTTCTAATGTAGAAATGGATTATGAATTGGCAAATTTCTAAATTGTGACTCTTGATCTTACATAGGTGATTTCTAGTGTGGTTGTTCAAAAGGAGCTTATATTAATCTAATTTGTGTACTCGCACAAGCTTGTATTGGTTTCATGTTGTTACTCAAAAGCATCACCAAAGTTGCAAATGAAAGGGTTGCACATGATGTGGTATAGCAACCATACGACCACACGAAATTTCATTCTCAAAATCAATGCACCCCCTCAAAATTTTCTAGACTTCAATTTTAAAATTTGGACAAACATGTTAAAGCTTTTGGACATTCTTGATGCAATCATGTAGTTCATTTTGCTTCCATATGCATCATTTGGTTACCTAATGCCAAATTTCTTAAAAAAGAACAAGAAATCATAAAACCAAAACTTTAGTAAGATATTGGAGTTGATGTGTCAATCCTTCAATTGCCAAAGATCAGCTACAATCAAATGATGTAACAAATGAATCCTTATAAAAGAAAATGCAAAAGGCACCCCTAAGTATAACCCTGCATGAGGATAAAAATAGATTCTCACATGTAACCTCATCCTATGACTTGAGACATAATGCACATTATTTAAATATGTTTAAGTAGCTAGTGTAAAAAGGGCCCCGATTAATTATTAATTATGAATATACCCTTTTACTACAACATGATGAGCGTACTTACGAAAGAAAATGGTAAATAATAAAATGACAACCTAGAATGCCAAAATGCCCAACAATGAGAGGACAAAACACAAAGTGAAAAAAAAAAATAAAAGAAGAGTTTTGCCAAACCCATGAAACCCCCAAACCACCCACTCCAAGTGCAAAACTAGCACCAACACCACTCGCTCAAGCCACCTCCACTCAACTCACCTCTATCATTTTCAACTTCAGCATGCTTGGTTTGTCATAATTTAACAAGGAAACTTAACATTGTGAATACTTTTTGCCCTTCTAGGAAATATACTTTACGATTGCACTTTCAAGAGATATAACAATACAAAGGCACGTGTGACTCTGGCATCCTATGGTTACGGAAACAAAATGTCTATCATATGAACATCGAAGCAAAAGCTATCAAATCTTACATTTCTTTATTAACTACCAAAAATTGTTTATTTAAAATCTTAGCAAAAACCTTCAACCTTGATGTTCCCAAACTACTCAAAACATAATAATACAGTCAATAATCTCGTCATTTGAATCCATGAAAACACATATGCCACTCTTCTTTCCTTAGAAACCACCCTGCTTTCCTTACAAACGTGAAAGGCTCATCTTACAAAGATCATTACTAAATCATCCTAGAATTCCACGAAGTTTTACCAGAAAGAAGAGAAGAGTGTCTTGTATTTCAAATCTTGTTACTCTAAATATTCAAAAATATAAGCCAATAAACTCCAGATCAACAAACAAGTGTTTGTATTGTAACTTCAATTTTGTGGACTATGTCTCACCCTATGAGAACTCATGCTGCTCACAAAAGTGGAATTCGGTTTATATGCAAAGAGAAATGACTTGACCTTGTATATCTAAGAGAAGAAAATGATTAGAACTACATAAGAATTCTTCTTTGTCAAATCCCTGTTTATTTTATGTACAATCCTAAAATTCGGAAGTATGGACTTGGCCTAGAATCTCTATGGTAAACAAATAAACTTTAGAAAATTAAATCCCACTTAAAAGTTCCTTGTTTGTGCTTCCAATGTTGCATACAATGGATTTGTAGATATAGAGGTTACTAAAATAAGCCAAAGAAATAAGTAATAGAGGTTTTAAGACTATATAGTGGAGCTAAGAATTGCTCTATAATGCTTATAAAGCTTGCGTTGAATTAGAAAATTGTACAAGTCACTAGAGAAAAATAGAAATCCTACAAAAAGCTAGATGTCAACTATTAGAACAGATTTTTTAAAAAAATTATATGGATGGTTTAAAGACTCAAAGTTAAGGATTACTAGCATCTAAGTACGAAGAAACTGAAAAAAAAAAAAGTATTTCTAAATATCTTGATGACAGTAAAAACACTAGGTATTTGACAAAATATGACGTCTAAGAAAACATTGCCAGGTAGGCAATTTCCAATTCTATGCTACCATAACAGATTTGAATTTTTGTTTAAAATTTTATAAACTAACAAAACAATCAAATGCTAACTAATTTCAGGTTGAAGAAAAATTGACTATTAACCATGCTCCAACGACCACATTAAATACAATGACATTAGAGAACACAAGTAAAGAAAATATGCTGCTTCACCCAATCGATTAGAGAGAAGGTTTGTGTTTCAAGAGTTTGTGTAATGATCATCTAAACAAATTTCTTGGACCTGTTTAGTATTCGTGGAATCACCCGATCTGGATTCATATGTAGAAACAGCAAGGAGACATATGTCGACTGAATCCAAGAATGCCGCGATGGCATTTAACATCATCCAATCCAACATTTACTCACCTAGTGGTACTGGCCTAATGGTCCTCTACACAAATCGTTAGGAAGTGTATAAATATATAGTGCCAACTGGCACTATTGAGCACTACAGGCCTTTCATTTCCACATGGGTATGCACAAACTACACAGCAACACAAGTAATCCTTATTAACATGAAATTAGTAACTGATACAGTTGACTAATAATTAGTCTACGGTATAATTTATAGAAACAAAGTATAGTGGCATTTCGCGGGCTGATACTTACTTCTGTTGATATTTTCTTTCTTTTTGAAGACATACTGCAGGGAACATCGGGACACCCCGGGGACAGATGTTTTGACATGCCTTGAAAGATGTCAGGGCATTATCCCCTGCATAATTCCAGAAAAAGAAAAACACAGACATGTTCAAAAACCCTCAAAATAAAGTGGGAGGCACACAAGGACATTCCACTGTCACCCTTGCTTGTCCCCATTCCTAATGCCTAATTGAGTTCATGGATGCATCACCACCATGTGGCATTGTTTGTGTACTAACTGAAATTGAATATTTAGATGACATCAACATTCCAAAAGTGTTCGATTCTCCAAAAGCATGATGTGTATATTTAAAGAGTGCTGAAGGTCCAACGTAACCCATAAAGAAGGCAAACAAACACAAGGATTTATAAAGCACCATTCAAAAACCTAGGGTATTTTTACAACCATCAATTCCACACTAGGTTGCAGAGGAGAAATGAAAAGAAAGAAATGTATACAGCTCCAGTTGAAGGTCATATTTAAGAAACTAACAGTAAAATCTTTAAATGCATGTATCTGAAACAGAACTCACGAAAATTTCAGCAAAATATTAGCATTGAAGGAAACAGATAATGACATTATAGTCCAGTTGATAAATCCTTAGTAAAATTCATATATGAACAAGCAACATTCCTTAAAATTCTGAATCTGATTAAAATGCAACAACATATGGCAAGGGTTCATCAATACATTAGGCCATATGGATACAACATACAAATACGGCAAGATAAGATTTAAATTTTAGGAATCTTACAACTCCGGTCAAAATCATGCACTGAAAGTACTACATAAAACATAGAGATTGATGGAAATGAGCTTCTAGCAGAAAATTAAGATAAATGCCATGCCCAACAAAGAATGAACTAAGACCAACAAAATACATTATCCTCTTCTCTTTCGCTTTCTCATTGGCTTGCCTATCTTCTTAAATCAATCTCACACACTACTCCTATTCATGTAAAATCAAAGGTGGACAAATATCGGCACATAAAGTATTTGGCAATTTTAGGCTCTGTAAACTTATGCTCGTGCCACAAACTGGCCAAGTTTACATTAAAAATGGTAAGAAAAATCCAACGCAAAAAGATGCATAAAGCCTTTTCTTCTATATTACAGCACACACCGAAAAATTGCAATACAAGACAATGAAATCAGCCAACATGAAGGTTTAAAATTGACTTTAGGCAAAAATAAATTAGTCACAGTTACATTGAGAAAATGTGAATGAGCTCAAATGATAAGAATGACTGCAAAACATAATTACTACATAAAAAAGCCATATCACGATACCAGAAAACTTATTATCCATTCCAATAATTTCTGTTAAAAATGTAAGATATTAATATTACACCCATCTTTCATCGCAGTCCTGGGCGGGAGAAAGAACTAACAAATTTCAAGTTTCAAAGATGGCCAGAGAAAACCCACCAAATTCTAAGGGCCGGCAAAGGGAAAAGCCTCACCAGAACAAATAATACCTTTGGAAAAAAAAATAACGCTTAATGAAGAATGTACATTAAAATTAACAAATATATGGATCTCCAAAGAATTCAATACTTCTTGAAATTGCACACAAGGAACTTACATGATCAACCATAAAGAATGTACAAAAAAGCAAAAATTGACAATATCTCAAAAATTGCATTCCATAATTTTTTTTCATAATTAGGATTTTAAAAAGCTTTCATAGCACTCCCTAGATTTATAATTGGACCTCCAGTAGCACAAGGCATCAGAATAACAAAGCATCATTATATTGCCAATTTGATGCTTTGGGGTAGCTGTTAGCAGGGAAAGACCTGACATCTTGAAAATAGAGGGATAATCAACTTTACAGTCCAATCCACCCATCACCCCCTGCCAGGTGAATCCTTTATCAGACTAAAATGAAAGAAGATTTCATAATAACACTTAAATTGTTCTGCTTTGTTTTGTGGCATCTGATAGACGTCCAGAGTAATGTCAAACATAATCACAGTAATTACTCAAAGCATTTGTTGATAGAAAATGATCCATTGGCTCATCTTTAAGTTGGAAGCTAGAACCAACAAAAAAGTGCAAACATCAATCCAAGAAAAAAACCATCAGTATAGCTCAATCGCAACTGACATAGATATCAGTAAAGCAATTTCACCGCCCACATGTCAAAACTTTCAGTCAAGATGCCGAAATGGACTGAAGCTGAGAAAATGATAATCTAATTGTTGAGTGATCAATAGTGCTGGCATATTTGCAAACAAGTGCTTCTGTGGCGTGTTCTTCATTTTCAAAAAGTATCAGTGCCTGCTTCTTACCATTAGCCTTAAAAAGTCTGTTGTTAATTATATTTCCATGTTCTTCCAAATGAGACACAACTTCAACTTCTGTCACATCAGCAAGTAGGCTAGAGACATGAATCATTTTTGTTGGAGGACAACAGTACCGGTAGTTCTTTGCCAGATTGCGGTTAAAACGATTCAGTTTAGAACCTGAGTAATCAGTTGAATCTGAAGATGGATGTATTTGTGCATGCTTAGAAAAGTTCACTTCCAAATGTTTTCCAAACAGCAAAGCTCCCTGGGTGACAGTTCACATTGTTTAATATTGGTTGTCATAAAACAGTTATACTAAACTTTACCAAGCAATTGAGAAGCCAAAGACTCTACCTTCAAGAAGTGGACAGCTAATTCTGCCTGAAAACCATCTGCCATTTGAATCAGTGCATGATCGGGTTTGTTTCGGAGCAATTTAATGCGCAATATATTACCATAAATGGAGAACAAATTGAAAAGTTTATCTTCATCTATTTTCTGAAATAAGTCATAATATCAACTTGAGTCAATCAATTCATGTCAAACTAAAAACATTTCAGAAAGTCCTCTTGCTTTAATTCAAAAAGTGCATTCAACATTTCAGTTGGAAAACAATAAGAGAAAATCAATGAGGAAATGCAGAGAGAGCACAATTTAAAAATGGCTTTGAAAACAAGACCTCTGGGTTCAAGTTGGCAACTAGAATCGTGCATCTATCATTGTTACCAGTAACTCCTCGTGGTAAGACACCGCCAAAGGCTTCCATTATAGCAGCTCCACTGGCAGTAGGCATCTATTACAGCGAAGAGGCAGTGAATTTTTTTATCAGAATGTGTTGAATTAGACAGGACAGAATTTAGAAATTACAGATATATAATTTCCTTGATATTTCATTATCTGTTCAATGTGAAGCATAGCCCAGCAACTTGGAATAATTTTCAATGAGTGCAACCAGAGCTCAAGCTGATTATCAAACCTGTACAGAATTTAGTCCCATCGCTGGAGCAACCATATGATGGAGAGAAACTGTAAATTTTCTCAAGAGAAGACACATCATTATAAAACATAATTTAGATCCTAAATTCCTCAAATGGTAAGTATTCAAACTTGAACAAATGGTTGTGTACCATACCCACCTGGCTGAATGCCATACATGCCTCCCGCATCGCCAAAAGACTGTTTTAAAATACACGAAGATGCAACTCAGAACAAACCAAATTAAGTTGCAGTAGACCATTTTAACTTGACATTCACATTAAACATATATTAAGTATCACCTGGTTTGGCATCCGATTCTTCTGCTCTGAAGGCAAAGCTGGGTTTGTGAAGTCCCTGCCAAAAGTTATAGATAAACATAGCAACCAAAATTATGCATTATAAGATGAAGCTTAAGGGAAAACTTGACTGGTGCAATGCAAATAATTACCTGGTTCTTTCATTATTGTAGTTCACTTGTAACTCAGTAAGGCTAGCAGGAAAATAATATTACATTGTCAGACAAAATCAAAAGGTAAATCTAAAAATGCTACTGATTAAAACAAAGGTAAAAGTTTGGGAATATCCAGCAACCATACTTTGAGAACTGAATCTCTAACTGGCAACATCCATCGTAGATATTACGATTCTGCAGAAATATGCCAAGATGACTCAATCTAAATCAAACCTCAACAAACAATGTTAAGAAAACTAACTACATGAATTACACTAGTTCCTCAAAGATCAGACAACTAACTATATACAATGTACATATGTCCTAGCAATAACATACCTGCAGATTTTTCATAGCTTGAATGGCACTTTGTCTTGAAGCATACTGAATAAAAGCTTGCAAGCCTGGATACAAAAAGTTAAGTTATTAACTCAACCATTGCCAAATTTAAATCACTCCCAGATTCACAATAATTTATACACATTACCATATTGTATGATAAGTTCACTAACATGTGTCTAATCTGTTCATGATATTTATTTTTATGCTACAGAAGCATAGGGTGAAGTACCATGATCCATATATTCTAAAAGAGTAAAAGATAGAATAGAAAGAAAAAAAGCCACCAACACTCTCAGACTATACAGCACTACAGAAAGAAATAAGAATCGGATGTTTAGAAGACTCGAAGAAGCTGACCAGACTTCTGAAATATGACGATCTTCTCGACAAAACCAAGAGGGGAAAAAACTTGATGCAGCACTTCCACTGTGATGGGATAGAGCAGGTGATGAATAGTAACTAAGAGGATTCGGTTGGGCTGTGAATCCTGAGAATGGCCATCACCAATCCAGCATGGCAAAGACACGAGAAAGAAGACATACATAGAGAAAAGCAGAAAGGAATGTGTGAGAAAAGAGTTTTAGTAAGGCAGTGCCCAAAAGACATATATTTGATACTGCAAAGCCAAACCTATTCCACTTTAACTCATAGCAGCATCAATTTGAAAAGGACGGTACTACTGCATACCTGGTCTCCAGTACGCCGTGCCTGCCCTGAATACTCTGCTGTTGTCAACTCCTGATGAGATGAGAACTGAATGTAGACATTCCTACCTCTGCGAATAATCCACATGTTAGGTTGGACTTAATAAGAAGAATATTTTGCCAACCAGAAGTCTAAATTGCACAACTATCCATGCACAATACCTTATGCTTGGCTGAATTGTTGAGTAATGTTCTAAAACACTGACTGCAGAAGGAATATCACGCATTTGCATGAGAGCCTACAAGAGAAACATAAATTGTCAATGAGCATTACACAAGTAGTTAATTCAACACAAGGAGGAATATAAAGGTTTGCTAGAATAAGTTCTCTATTCAAGTTCTGACCTGATTCTTAGCACGCAATATCACAAGTTTGGTTACAGTACCAAGAGTTTCTACCAGTTTATACAAGTCTGCCTGCAGATTTCACAACCATGAATATAAAGTGGTACTGCAAAATGACTCTACAGACAATCTGTCAGAAAAAAAGGAATAATCACCATTTGCAGAATGCATTACCTCAGATATTTCAGGTCCAACATTACGAATATGAAGAACTTTTGATGGTTCTGTCATCTTGAAATCAATATGGAGTATAAACCTAACAGTAAGAACATGAAAACAAGAGCCCGTTACTCCTTATTCATGTCAAATAGCTGCACCTTCAATAAGAAGCGCAAAGTATAACTACTATAGCAGGGAATATCATTTAGAAGTACATTAACACAATCCCAAACCGTTAAGTGCAAATTTGTCCTACAAAAATGTGTGCCAAGATCTCATTCCTTGACAGGTGTACTTAAAACTAAAAGCGTTATCACTTTCATAATTATTGAAATTCTTAGGGCCCAACAGCCCTAGTTGTACCCTCTCTTTAGGCCCAGGGATACACCCTTGGAATCATCACATAACAAGAGAATTTGTGAATTATAGGCAGCTAAAAATGGTTAAGAACACTCAAACAGATAGAGAACATGACAACTATACATGGGGTTGATTCTCAGAAACCCTGCAACGAGGCCAAAATAATTTTCCATCAAGGATAGGAAATCCTTTCCAAGAATTTGTGAATTATTGGCAGCGAAAAATGGTTAAGGACACTCAAACAGATAGGGAACATGGCAACTATACATAGGGTTGATTCTCAGAAACCCTGCAACGAGGCCAAAATAATTTTCCTTTAACCCCCTCCATTTCAACATTTTCAGAATCTGACGCAATAATCATCTATTTCATTTTCTCAAACACTTGCTTGGAAGCAAATCAGATGTATGAGACAAAATAATCCACCATCAGTAATCCGGACATTCAAGCTTTTAAGCTAATAAGGGTTTCAAACCATGTTAAACTTAATGCTTGCTGATTGTATCAAGACCATGGTATATGCATCATGCATCATCACATTCTTCCAAAAAAAATGACCTTTTTCTTTTGATCTGGTGAGATTTGAGGCTTATTAGGAGACTTTGACACTCAAAGATTGGATGTCAAGAACTTCTCAACCACTGGATATGAACTGAAACTGAGGCCAGAGGCCAGGCAATCCTGATGACCCGAGTATTATGCCCAATTGCAGAAGAAATACCCTCCCTGCAAATGATGAAGACCGAATAGTCTCAACTGTGTAAGAGGATGACGTTTAGAATAATCCTAAGCTTCTCATCAAAAGGTGGGGCTGAGGCTTGAGATGTGTTGATAGATAGACAATCGTAGAACATATGTGCCACATAATTAAGGTTAAGATTTAGCGCCATTTGTTGTTGGCAATCATTAAATTCCGATTTAGCTTCATCCCCAGATTCAATTCATCAATGTCAAGCATAATCTTGAATCTCCGAGCCAGATTAGTACATTCATTTGAATCAGGGATGACTAAAGGAATCTATTTATACAAATGTGTTATCTTAAAACGAGTTCACATTAAGTTATATACATAAAAATGTAAGGAAATGACTCTCCCTCTCTTCCTCTCTCTCTCTCAAGTCCACACATTCAATTAACTTCATGTAACAAGGAATGTGCCCATCAGGACTCTCAATCATAAATTCCTAACCCTATAGACAAGAAAGCCTATTGTTTTTTCTGTGCTTCTTCACCTTTACACATTAGACTAGCACTCATAAAAATAAATGTCAACTGTACTTATAGTCAAGTAAGCCATAAGATAGATTTGAATATTCACAATTCACGTTGCATTAATATCTTAAATGCATTTGCACTATTTTTGTCAGGCGACAGAAGCTCAGCTATTATACCACTTTCTAATAAAATTTCCTCTTGTGCAGATAGCCTCTGGCCTACAGACCACAGGCCACAAGGTTTCCAGGAGACACAAATCTGTCCCTTTGTGAATGTTCTCCATATTTCAACAAGGTGCACATAATAATCATCGATTTTAACAAGTCTTTAACCAGTATATACAGTAAAATATAAAGTATTAAGAAAATTAATATTGGATAATCTTCCAGAAAGCAATCCTATACTCATCTTGCCCACTAATAACCAACACCTTTAACTGACTATCTAACATCTCATTAAAACTCTACATATCTTTTGCAGTTGCTGAAGTAGATACCATACATCAAAACCCGGTGCTAAAACCTCTTTTCATTGCAATAAATTTGAATTACAAAAATACCTTGAGTTCAATAATAAATCTGTCTATAAGTATCAATATAACAAAGTTATCATAAAATTGCACACTACAGATTGCAATACCCTAAATATGTAAATGATGCACAAAATATAGCAGCACACACTTGATATAAAATATCACAGCGAAATGACATCCTCAAAAGTCCCCAGATGGATGACCCCAACAAAGTAAAAAGATGGAAACCAACTGGTGCATTATAAATGAGAGCTTCTTCTTAGAAGCTGATTTTTCATTGAATCTACAGTTAAAAGTAAAGGTACATGGCTGACAAAGTAGACAGTAATAAATCAGAAACTAATAGAGTACAGATACAATGCATTTCACTGAAAATGGTTTTTTATTTCCAGTGGTAAAACATATCTGAATATTATCATCATACCTCCTTCCTCTAAATAGAATTTTGCAATAGATCCACGCCTACTGAATTTGTTAGCTTTCATTAGTCAACCTAAGTGGAGACTGATCAATCTACCAGCTCACAACACTGAAAATCATTTTTTGCTTCCTGTATGTGTAGGCATAGGTAATGACATGATCAGTTTGCTCTGTTCAACGCATCTAGATAAACCCATAGTTCACAGACTCAGGCTCGGGAGAGCACTTAGCAAGCCCAAAATTTTCAACTCGGCAACTTAGAAAGCATTAAAAATTAAAATCTCTTTTAGAAACATATTTTTTTGCAAAATAATAAAATTCAATTACAAAACATATTAAATTAAAACTTGATACCTCAAAAGAGAAAATGCATGGTTTTATAGCAAAAACATGCGAAAAACACGTTTTTTTGTGTCTATAAAAACGGGAGAGTTAAACTTGTGAAAACTCGCCCAGCAAAAAAAATAGAGACAATACTTGCAGAGTTTGCAAGCTACAGATAAAGCCATGCTTCTTGTAAAAGCATTTAGTTAACATTTATAAAGGTCTCTTAGATTAAAAAAAAGCTGATTGACATTCATAGTCATATTCTAACTGAGCATAAGCACATTGCAAACTTAACAGCCAACAGGACCACATGGATACTAAAAGAAGTAGGCCAAATTAAACATGCATATAAAAGGCAACACAATACATTCATTCAATATTAGAAAAAGCATAGAACACTGGCAAGTAGACATGTAGCTATTCAGTTTTTTAATATTTAAAGGTCAATCAGAAGGTCAAATTCAGGTTACAGTGCACTACTTGCAATGAGCAACTGCAAAAAGGAATAATATTTGGTGCAGATCTCGAACTTGTCTAATTCAGCCTTATTTAAAAACTAAGAAGATTAATACTCTATTTGAAAGTAGCTTTGCCGTGCTTGATGTGTTCCCTTAATATATTAATACTATGCTAAATATAATTATTTTTTCAAGATCAAATGTGACCATAATTATTAATTAGTTTCTTTAGTATTATTTATCATACACTGTAAGCATTCATTGAATCAATGAATTGTATTGTGTAATCTAAATGCCATATGATATTAAATAAATTTTCTAGTTAGCATAGGATATGCAAAAAAACTCCATGCAGATGCAAGCAAATGGTCTGTATGAGAAATAGGTAACATCCTTTTAGTAGTCCACTAGTCTTATTGCATATTTTGACATATAGGAATGAAAAACAGTAGTTACATTTATATGTTGTGTTACTGGGTACATCCAGGTGCCCTTCCATACCCAAACCAGTTTGCTCAAGGTTCAGATCACAGGCCAGATATGACCTAGGTGAATCCAAGGCAATACTCAGGCCTGCACATCTGCCCCAGGTATACCTGAGCCAAATGCACAGTCCCCAGTATGTCCCTGAATGTAACCCAGGCAAACCCAGATACAGGGGAAGAACACATTTTAGAATACAGAAAAAAAGAGTACATTAAAACCTGAATAATTCCAGCTAACCCTAAAAAGCAACTTTTATGTTACCAACATAAACTTATTCTTACCTCTCATTGCTCAGAGTTGCAGTTTTTTCAGTGTTCAAGCATTGCAAAGGCCCTATTCCTGTTTTTTAAGGCCTATATTCTGTAATTTTTTTGTGCAACTTATCTAAGTTACCGGTTTGGGTGCAGATGCAGATGCAGGTACGAGAACCCAGTATGCGGATACTGAAAATTTTATTGGGGGGGGGTTTGGGTGCGTTTGGGTACGTTTATATATATATATATACATATATATATACACACAAAAAAAAAAAAAATGCAAGAAATATACAGAATTAAATCATTTGATAGTATGATACTTCTACTAAATTCAATGGATTGTGGAAATCTGATCGATTTAGTATGATACTTCATCATTGATCAAGATAAATATAAATATAAAATGTCAATTGATAGTTCACAAATATTCAAATAAGCCATATCATATATATGTCTAATTCTATGTTCACCATTCCAATGAAAATCAGAAAATTGGTTACAAGATTTTGTCACTGATGTTGACATAAAGCAATGTCAAACTTACTAATTAAATTTTCAAAATTCACTTTGCTGGAGAGAGAATGTTGTTGTGAGTTGAATTTGCAAGGGTTCTATTACTCTTTTAGGTGGCCTTTACCTGTGTGGACCAACAACATGAACAATGATAACCTACACATCATCCACTATCATCGACTTTCCCTTAAATAATCTGTTTCACCTTTCCTGTGGTGAATTGCATACAGCTGCGGAGAGGAGACAGGAAAACTAGGTCAGAGTTGAAAAATGAGCAAATTAAATAAATGAAAGGCCCATGTGAATTGTGGGAATGTCTTTTTATGTTGTCGGAGACAGAAAAACTGCACCCAGATGCGCTTGGAAATCTCCCTGTGGATGCGCTTCTATTACTCTTTTAGATGGCCTTTACCTGTGTGGACCAACAACATGAACAATGATAACCTACACATCATCCACTATCATCAACTTTCCCTTAAATAATCTGTTTCACCTTTCCTGTGGTGAATTGCATACAGCTGCGGAGAGGAGACGGGAAAACTAGGTCAGAGTTGAAAAATGAGCAAATTAAATAAATGAAAGGCCCATGTGAATTGTGGGAATGTCTTTTTATGTTGTCGGAGACAGAAAAACTGCACCCGGATGCGCTTGGAAATCTCCCTGTGGATGCGCATCCATAGGGAGATTTCATGCTCCCTGTGCACTTCCAAGTGCATCCACATCCGGATGCATCCGCATTCGCCTCTGCCCCCTGATACAGCGCACCAGGTAACTTAGCAAATTATATAATTATAGTACAACTGAACCCCGCCATCGACAAATCTGTTGAAAACAAATTGTGAGGTGGACCCGCCACCCTTGGTCAACAATATGATAGATCTTTTCATCGTGCAGGAGGTTGAGATGGGTATTACGATGTTGGGTGTTGGTAAAGCAAAAGACTTGGTTGAGCTTTAAGCAGAGTATCTCAAGTGGGACATGAAAACACTTGCACCACATATTAAGAAAATCTTCAATAATATCAGGCAACAAAAGGGTTTCCTAAAAATTCGACAACTAGTTTAGCATGAAAACGCTTGCACCACATATTATGAAAATCTTCAATAATATCAGCCAACAAGGGATTCCTAAAGATTGGACAACTACGTTAGCAATACCCCTTTTTAAGAGCAAGAATGTCAATAACCCACAACTAGTTTAGCAATACCCTTTTTTAAGTATCTCAAGTGGGGCATGAAAATGCTTGCACCACATATTATGAAAATCTTCAATAATATGAGCTGACAAGGGTTTCCTAAAGATTGGACAACTAGTTTAGCAATACCCCTTTTTAAAAGTGGTGATGTCAATAACCCCTCCAATTACAAGACGATAATGATTAATCTTTTGTTTGCAAAACTATTTGGCAGCATGATATAAAACAGAATTAGCAAATGGCCAAAAGAAAAACATAAACATGCAAAAGGGCAAACTGGTTTCAGACCTTCTGATGCAGAGCCAAGGGAATTTGCTTGTGAAGGCACTTCTCTAGTCCTCCAACCTAGGGTCACACTCATGATCCCACCCACTCTCAAGACCTATCAATGGTCATTCAGTCTTCGAGACTGATACCTCTTCCACTAGGCTCCACATACTAAACACCAATCCCCTACAACATCTAGTCCACACTTAGACTTGAAACCAAACCCCAATCATGGAAACAAATACACAAAGACAACCTTCTTGCTGTCTCTGGATAGACTCTTACATAGAGATGAATAACTTTTGAACCGGGTAAAAACTTTGCGATCGCTCCGGTGAGGATGGCCAAAAGTAGGCTATCATCAACATACTTGAATCTTAGAAAGATCCAACGGTTTGTTTAGAAGATAGAGCCCCCGCACTGAGACTAGTTTTTTCTGAGACAGTCTTTCTTCCTTCTTTCAACATCCTCTGCCTTCCTCTATGCAAACTCGTGCCAAAACTTGTCATTTATCCCTGCAAGCATCATGAAAGGATAATATACAAATTCACCCATCTATATACTCTATATTGGGTCAGAATCAACATGGAAGATAAAGTTTCTACATTTCATTAACTTGA
>MU224840.1:1556137-1566635 GCA_018584345.1 Thuja plicata | reverse complement strand
TATGTATAGAAATCAGGCCTAAGAATCTATCTCTGTGTCTATGATATAATTATGTATTACACAATCAAGTATAAAACTGATTTGTAGGGAACCATACATATTATAATATTAATGTAAATCTCCTTATCAATCTCTGAAATGTATTGCAGCGTCCTACGTGGCATTTCATACAGGAACTATTATTATTAAAATATTTAATTAAGCTTATTAGTCCCACAACTAACAAGAACATATTTATAATATTATATATCTTGATTAGAAACCACTTATCTTGATTAGAAACCACTAAAAAATCTATTCTAGTACTGACAAATTATGATTGCAGTGTGCAGATATTTTACCTTGGGCATGAGTCATCCTCCACTTGGGCTAATCTGTTGATGACCCTGATCACTATAACAATCCCGAATCTCTTCCGCCACTACTATTGTTCCTTTCGAATGAGTTTTTAATTGTCATATGAGGTCCAACTTGCTGCATCTCGAATCGACATTATGTCGAACAATTGGCGCGCAAACTCCATCTGCAAGCATTTAGTGTACATCACGAGAAGGGTGTTGGCGACATTGGAATTTAACTCGAAACCCTATGCAATGATCAAAGTGTGGATCACCATGCCCTATTCCAGGGCTCTGCATGCCTTAAACATGATGGGAAACGTTAAAACATCTTACTACATTTTCATTCTGTAAAAATTATACACTTGAAGGATTGCCTCGTAATTGCCTTCCCTCACATATCTACTTAGAGTTGCATTCCATGACTCTGTGGTTAGAACGTAGTCCAAGGTTTTTGGCACACCCACTGTGACTAAGATGTTGCAGAAGGCATACATCATATGAAATACACTTGTTTTTTGTATTCATTTTGCATTCCTGCAACAGAATGCCCACCACCTTAACCTTTGCATTAGATATCAAATGCATTTCTTAGCGAATAGATCATATAGGATGCACAGTAGGTACTGGAAATCTATTAAAGAGGGGGCTAAGTTTACAAAACATGGAGGTAGAAGAACATGAATCTACTTCTACCTCCATTATGAAAAATGGTAGAAAAATCTAGAGAATTGGTAATGGATGAATGGTTCCAGCATTTAGCTCGCAGTCTCGAGACTATGTATAGTCTTATTGTTTGTTGTTTATTGATCTAACAATTCTTGCATGCTTAAAACTAGTGATAGGAACTATTGAAACCTTTTGTTGTAGCTTGTGGCTCTAATGGAACCCCTTTTATTGATCTAACAAGTGAAACCCCTTTTGTCTTTTCTTTATTAATATTTTGGCGACACATGTTATCATTAAAACCCAATAACACATCTCCTAGAATCTTTATCTTCAACTTGCTTTTTAGGTTCCTCTTGTTCTTGCTCATTGGTCTGTGCATTTTCTTGTTGTGATGATACCCTTCCTCCTCCTCGAAATTCCATGTATACTTTCTTCCTCTAACATTCATAACTCTTCATAATGTCTCCATAATGTCTCTTTACTTTTTAATAAATAATATAGTCTCATTAAAAAAGGGGACATTGAAGACTAACTCCATCATTTCAACTAAAAAAATCTATTGTCATTTGGCCACCGAAACATCCTTAAATTGAGGGACAAACTAATAAAGTTTCTCAGTAATACCTCAAGAATCCTCTTCATCCTTGTAATACATTTTATGCTCCTCTTTCCATCAAATGTAAGGGTTGTAGAAGAATAGTGAGAAATAGAAAAATTACAAGGAGACACAATGAGAATGGTATTTTTTTAACAAGTTGAGTAAGTTCAATAAGCTATCATATAGAAAGAAGATAATTTTGACCCCTAAGAGGATAAAATTTGAGGACATTTGATATGTGATTTTTAGTAGTATATTTATACATGGGAATACGTTCAATGACTAATAACATTCCCAACTTGTAAGTACAAAACAATGACATTGAAGTATAGTTCTGAAAAAAATTTACATAAAATTATAAATAGTACATATTTGAGCATATGTTTTACATTTTTAACATTGAATATAAGAATTTGAGGCATTCGCAGAACTTACCAAGCAAAGGAAAAATCAAAATGTATAGGGCGAGGCCTTAAAACATATGCAAATCTTCTTCTTTCAAGAGTTTGCCTTCAATTGAATTCTAACCCTCAATCATAATCCTCTTCATCCTCGTTTTGTAAAACCCCTTTCCAAAGAAATAATAAACCCTTCAATTTAAAATAAAAATTTGAAATTTTTCTATTTCTCACTATTCTTCTGCAACTCTAGTCAAACCCTTCAATGGAAATCATAGCTAAGAAAACCCAACATGTTTTGGTTTTAAAGGATCAACTACTTGCGAGTGACATCATCGAGGTTGGGACTGATGATGATGGTAAATCTCTAGAAGCGGGGAAGCATGGACATGTAGGCATCCTGATAGAATGTGAACTATCTAACACCTCTGCATCATTTGTAGTTCCTGTATCTCTTAAAAAGCCCTTTTTTCCAACCCTTTGTTGCACAACAAAGGAAATCTTTGTCGACAACTCCTCGACAGTACTGACAATTTCCAATGCGTTTAAAATCAATAGGGAGACACTAAGTAGAAGAAAAAAGTTGTAACACATAATCACAAAATTTTAATGGATTAAAAGCAAATGACCCGAACAAAACAAGCTAAGCCTTACTCCTTCGATGTGTTGAATTCGTGGCCAGAGAAAGCTGCATAGGAACAAAGCGCCTCTTTCCATTCTTGAAGCTTCTCCTCGCTGAATCTCCCCTTTTCTTGATGATCAATGAATGAATCTTTATAAACTAATTTTCCAGGGTAGTGAAGGTCAGAAGGCTTCACATCACAAAATATGGGAATAAACAGAGCATTGGTTTTGAGCATGTCAACCAAGTCACTTAGACACCAAGGGGACTCTACATATCCTTTTGAAAAGATGGCTATTTGCACAGAGGAAGAGTAAATGGCATCTTGTAAGGCAGGCTCAATTGAATGTCCCAACTGTAATTTTTTATCATCACGAAATGTCCAAAACCCCTACCCACATGTTCCTCCACTTTGCAAACCACGATGCCCTCAGTAACATATATCAAAAGCAAGGCATTCACCATAGTCAGAATCACCTTAATAAAGTAACTAATTCCCCCCATTTCTTGAAAGTTTTTTGGTCATTTTGTATCTTTGCCAACAATTCTAAGTTTGGCTTTGTTAATGGCTTTTGTAATGGTCTTGTTTGTTCTGTCAGTCAAAAATCTTGTTTTATGGGGAAGAAGGTGGCAAAATGTTCATTCTGCTCGATGCCTTTTGATGATATACACTCTTCATATTATTAATAAAAAATTTAGTGGTTTTACTATTTTATCAAAAAATTACTATTATAGAATATAATGTATATAACAATAATTATAATTATTACATTATTCTAAAAATAGATTTAATAATATACATTATATAAATATAATCATGATATAATATTTTTTTTAAATAATAATTTATATTATATTAAATGGAATAAATATATAATTTATATTATATGCAAAGTATTAAATATAATTATATTCTATAATACTTTATAATTATATTTAAAATATAATGTATATATTTAAAAAATAAATTTAAATCTTATAAAAATATATTATATAATAATATAAATTATATTATATGTAATATTATCATTAAAATTATAATTAATTATAATTTGACTAAACTACATTGTAATTAGCTCTCCTAAATTTGTATAAATTAATTTAAAATAATATTATAATTTAATAAATATTAGATTAAGTTAAATAATATATTATATAATATGAAATAATAATATATAAATATAAATATGACTGTCTTAATTAATTAAAAATATAATTTAAACATTAAAAGAAAAACTAAAAATAATTTATTTAAAAATATATTATAAAACAAAAAAAAATTCCTAAATTTGTATAAAATAATTTAAAATAATATCATAATTTAATTATATTAGATTAAATTAAATAATATATAAAATAATAATATAAATATAATTATAATTGTCATAATTAATAAAAAAATATAATTTAAACATTAAAATAAAACTCAAAATAAATATCTATTTAAAAAGAATGAAATAGAATAAAAATATATATATAAAAGCATGAACTCAAAATATATTTAATTAAAAATTTAAAAAAATCTCATGTCAAGGACTAAACATGTTTATATTAAATAAATAAATTATCCTATTTACTCGGTAAATTAATACAATGGAGGCAAAAACAACAACGTAACATAGGTAAAAAATGGTATAAAAAAATGGCAAACAAAAAGTGGCATAAAATAACAAACGGACTGCAGTCTTCCGTACATAATTCCCGCATAGTTTCCTATATTGAGTATGCGTGACAAGTGAAAAAAGGTAAAATAAAATCAACGACTATGATCAATTTAATGGTAGTCATTTGCCTCTCCACCAGCTGCAGTCGTCCATCGCAGAAAAGAGGCCGAGGCTTTCCAAAATGGAAACGCCTACGACATAATAAATAAACACATTTCATTTATCTATGCTTAGATTTTATTTTATTTTGGTCTTCTTCAATGTGTCAATGTGCTTTTTATTTTTTATTTTATCCTCGTGATTAGGGTAGCGGCCATAGCTAACTTCGTGTACCTACAAATTCTAAACGGCATATCGGATCTCAACATTTTTTTTCCTTGTCTCTGTATGCAACTAAACTGCTTAAAACTAAGGTTTTGGCTTCTAGGTATTGAAGATGCATGTTGTAGGAGTCGTTATGCATGCAAGGGTCAAAAGGTGGTCACTTAAAAGTGTCGATCGATACATGAGCCTCATTGCGCCAATAGCGGTTCAAGAGACAACCAATAAAAAATAAAAAAATATCCAATTACAAATTTAAATAACACCTAATTTTAAGTGTTTAGGCATGTGGGTTCACTCACATTTTTCACTTTTGTGTTTGGAAAGGGTGGCCACTTAATTCCCTCACCACCCTGTGTGACCATTGTCGGCCACGTACATGCCTTCTCTTGAATGCATTACCCAAAATTATGCAACCCTACAAACCTAAGTTTTCATCGCATCTGGGGATTATTTTCCCCGTCATTTTCTTCCTGCAAAGTTGGGTTTGCAACAAAACGACCTTTGCTAATACCTCTGACCAAGTAACACTCACACATCCTTCCTCCTTATTGGATGTTCAATGATGAATTTTGCTCCTTTGTCCTGCAATTTGCTTTGTTTTTTCATCATTTTTGTCCATGGCCTTGAGCGTTTCTTTTCAATAAGTTGTGTCGCTTAGTAATGTGAAATTCATTGTACCTATGATTTCTTGTTTCATTTTTCCAGTCAATGAGACGATTTCATCTATTTTCATCCACCTGTTTTGTCAAACTCACATCAATCATATGATTTCATGTAGGGTTTCACCATTAGACATCATGCATTCTAAAAGTTTGCATGATTCCATCATATTGTATATTTATATTGTGAAATAATTATTTGTATGCATTAAGGGTTTCATTATAATGCGAAACAATTTTGTGGATGTTGTACCTTCATTTTGTTGTGAAATAATTTTTACTATGGCCTTGAGGGTTTCATTATGTTATGAAATGATTATCTCTATGTCATTAAAGGTTACATTAAAATGATTCTTTTTTACTTATTTCATTTCACTTTGAAATAATTTTATGTATGTCATCGAGGGTTTCATTTTGTTGTTAAATGATTATCTCTATGGAATTAAGGGTTACATTAAAATGATTCTATTTTACTTATTTTATTTCATTGTGAAATAGTTACATGTATGTTGTCAAGGGTTTCATTTTGATGTTAAATTATTAGCTTTGTGGCATTAAGGGTTACATTAAAATGATTATATTATATTTATTTTATTTCACTATGAAATAATTATTTGTATGGCATGGAGGCTTTCATTTTGTTGTTAAATGATTATCTCTATGGCATTAAGGGTTACAGTAAAATTATTCTATTCTACTTATTTAATTTCACTATAAAATGATTATCTGTATGTTGTCAAGGGTTTCATTATGTTGTTAAATGATTATCTTTGTGGCATTAAGGACTACATTAAATTGATTATATTTTACTTATTTCATTTCACTGTGAAATTATTATATGTATTGTGTCGAGGGTTTCATTTTCTTATTAAATGATTATCTCTATGGCATTAAGAATTACATTAAAATGAATCTATTTTACTTATTTTAGTTCACTATGAAATAATTATATGTATGGCATCGAGGGTTTCATTATTCTATTAAATGCTTACCTATATGTCTTCAAGGATTACATTCAACTGATTTTTTGTGTTGCTTCATCATATGTATATGTGTATACGTATATGTATACATGTCTATAGGTACATACTTGTCCATGGAGTTGAGCGTACATGTATATGTGTATATGTATATGTATACATGTCTATAGGTACATACTTGTCCATGGAGTTGACAATTTCTTTTCAATGATTTCATATTTGTGTACATTTTTCAGCATACAATATCATGTGTTGTAATTATTTATAATGATTTCATTATACTCTTGCATAATTAACTATATAATTATATTGTGAAATAATTATTGTATGGCATGGAGGATTAAATTATATGTGTACATAATTATATATATGTATACATGATTACATAGACATATATGATGTATAATGTATAATGTATGCATATACATAATTACATACACATATATAATGTATAATATATACATATATATTACATACATAATTACATAATCTCCATATGCGATGAAAACTTAGGTTTTTAGGGTTCCATTGTAGACCTTATGGCAAGACATATTGTCAATTAGTGTCAAAACACTTAGTCATTCAGTGTTACCCAAGTATATAGTGTCGTCCGACTGTTCAACATCACCCGAGTGTTCAGTATCGCCCGAGTGACATTTTATCACCCGAGTAGTCTTTTGGACCCGAGTGATATTTTGAAGCTGACTTTGCATATATTGTTAAATATATATTTGTTTATTGCAAGCTGACTCACAAAGTTATTTGTTGGATAAAGATATATATGTAAGATAGTTTGTTTATCCAATTGTAGAAGGAGAATATGTATATAGTATGAATGTATAATCAGAAGATGATATGATTATGTGAATGGCAGTTTGAGTTAAGTGAAGAAGTGTTCAAGACAACAGAGACTTGTCTATCACATTCAGGTGATCAATTATATTTCAAAGGATCTTATTCAGCAATCATAGTTGTACAGAGAAGATCATCAACTGGTTCATTCTCACAGGTGGATCAGCAAAATCCTTTAACAAGGTAGACCTAACAGTCCTTTCTTTAAATCTCTTAACAGAGTTGCATTACTTATTATATTGTACAAAATCCATTAACAAGGTGGACCTAACAGTCCTTTCTATGCTTCTAACAGGGCAAACCATTAGAAGTGGTCATTGTAAGCTTTAACAAGCAAAATTTATACTGCCGTACTAAATCTTGTGGGTATCATCCCCACCCCAGTTTTACTTTCTTTTGAAAGGTTTCTGGGTAACCAAATATTGTGTTATGTGTTGTATATGATTCTTTACTTTCAAGTTATATGCATGCAAACAAATAAGCTAATCTAATTGTGGACTGAAAGGATTAAGTTTTATTGATTCTTGTTCACCCCCCCCCTCTCAATCATTGGGCACATCATATAATTCCAACAATTGGTATCAGAGCAATGGTTCTCTTATCAAAAGTTTTACAGCTTGAGAAAATATCAGAGGATACAGAAACATATAGACTGGAGAAAGCCATTGAGAATGAAATAATAGATCTTGAAGTGGTCGTGGATCAGATCATAAAACTTAAGGGACGAATCTCTCTTTCCCTAAAGAGAAGAAAAGAATTAGCAGTGCAGATGAATGACAAGAACTATATAGAAGAACGAATTGAAGAAGTTTTCAAAGATAGAAGCTCAGAAGAAGCTGATGTAGCCATTGAAGACTTGCTTGCAAAGAATCTCAATTTTCATGAAGAAGTCAGAAAGTTGAAAAGAGAACAGGAAGTTCACTCAATCAGAATGTGTGAAGTCATGGAACTAAATAACAAAGAAGAAGATGAAAAAAATATAGCACAAGAAGATAAAAGATTGTTGAGTACAAGATTAGAGGAAAAAGAAAATGAAATCCAGCACTTATCACTTTAGTAAGCTAATTTGGTAAGTCAACTCAACAACACAACACAAGAAGTTGTTAGCCTAAGGATAGAAAATGAAAGACTACAGAATGATCTCAATATTGAAAAGCAAACAAATGAAAGTATGGTGAATTCACAAACTAGCATGGATCAGGCAAGAGAACTGAGAAATCATGGACAGACAGGAGTAGGATATACTGAACAAGGTGAATCCTCACAACAAGGAGATCAAAGGAACAACAGACCTAAATGCAATCATTGTGGTAAGACAGGGCATACATCAAATAAATGTTGGAGCAATGGAAAGTCAAAATTTAATGGTAAATGCTACAACTGCAACAAACATAGACATAGAGCAAGTGAATGCAAAGAGAAACCTAAGTTTGAAAGGAAATGCTACAAATGAAACAAACAAGGTCATAAATCTTTCGAGTGCAGAACTAAGAATTGGAATCTTGCTGAACAATTAGCCAAGGCAATTTTTGGTTGGGATTACAACACTTGGTACCAATGTTGTCACTGTGGTGAATATGGACACATTGGTGCAAATTGTGGGAAGACTCACTTCAAAAAAAGAGATCCTACTAAGAGATGCTATGTATGTAAACAACTCGGTCATCTGAGAAAGAACTGTATGAACAAAGAAAAGGTTGATACTGGTTTTGAGAATGGTAAAACCAAAGTCTCAGAAATTAGAGCTCAAATGAGCAAGCAATGGGTAGGGAAATCCTCGGACAATTTAGATCAAAGCAATGAGGGATCTAATGACACCCTAAATAGTGAGATGGGTGGATCCATCATTACAGAATAATAAAGTAAGGAGATGACTAGGACTATGCAATAACAAGCCATCCTACATCAGTTTCAGGCAAGAAATACAATCCATATCCGCATATTGATGCATGAGGACATATTGTAGTTCAACCCGAGTCAGAATGTTAGTTACACCTGAGTCACTCTAGTTCACCCGAGCTGAGTCGGGCAGTGTTGATAACTGGAAAGTTAGTTTCACCCGAGCTTCCGAGTGAATCTTGGAGAAACACTTGAGTCACACTAGCTACTATGTATGGAGCATTTAATGAAAAAATCTTATATATGAAGGATTGTAAAGAGTATTATTTACAATGCTTTCAGTTTACGAGTCAATTCAAAGCTTTAGCAAATCTGTGTGAATTCATGATTGAAAACATAGTTTGATTATTTTGTTCGATAAATATGGTATCCACTTCCAGCAGCAAGGTCAAGAAAGGTTCAAAAATGCTAGTAAGGAATACAATTTGTGATCCTCCCCTGTTCAAGCTTCATCCGATAGTTGCAGAGGAAATAGACCCGATGGGAGCTTATTCCCTAATCCCTCCGAGAGTGTTACTAGACAATGACATTCATAGCTTCTATCACTGGAACATACAAGAGCTTGCAACCAGTGAGATGAATCAAACATATGAGAAATTATGCACATATGGGAAACTGAAATCTGAGCATAAACACCTCAAAACCAAGGGTTTGACACATATCATGCATATGCCGAGGGACTTCCAGAAAAAGTGGATGAGATATGTTCTTAGTCATGTTCACAACATGCAACTATGGCTAGATCATCCTGTGAAGATCACCAACCAGACAATTCACCGTGTTACCGGGTTCCCTATGCTAGACAAGCCTAAAGCTACCAAAACTGTAAACAGGGATGAACTAGCAGAGCTAACTCTTGTCGAGTGGGATGACAGAGGCATGAGACTCAATGGAGTAACAAAAATGGAGATGAAATTTGGCATTCATGTGATAGCACACAAGATATACAGCTCAAGCATACCCAATAATGTTGCATGCGAAGCTATTGACCTAGCCTATAAAGTTGTCAAGAAAAATCTGGTATTTGACCTAGCAGAATTGAAACTCACTCAGTTGAGAAAGAACATGGAGAGAATCCGAGTATCAAAAACCAATTCATGTAAGTTTGGTTCTCTTCTGATCTGCATACTATTTTATGTTGAGAAGTTCTTTCCCTCCAAAGGAACAGTGTAACCACCTGAATTTGGTCTGTCGCAACTATGGACCCTATTTTCCCTAAGTGTGATCATACCCTTGATTTATGTCCAAACGACCCTGTTACTGCTTGGCATAATTCTTTTAATCAATTTAATATCCTAGGTGATTTTTATCACTGATTTATATTAACTATTATAGCCATACAATTCAAATCAATTTTGACTAATCAAATCAAATCAAAATCAAACATGGCTATAGTATTTAATTATAAAGGAATTAAATAAATCCCTAAATCAAATACCCACTTGCAATTAACCCGTTCCCCTAGCCTATTTAATTTAATTAAAATGGCTATAGT
>MU224840.1:1514218-1547257 GCA_018584345.1 Thuja plicata | reverse complement strand
TTTCCAAATAGTTGATTCATTTGTGCATTAGCCCTTCCTTTGGGTTGATCAACTTGGATCTTCCATTTGTGCATTTGGGAATAGAAAAGGAGCATCTTATCTTCTCCCTAATCACAATTACAATACATAATCAATCAAATTCAATTAAATGTAAAGAAGGGTTAAGGAAATCGACACTCTTTAAGAAAATCAAACAACAATTAATAATCAAACCCCCTTACCCCTTTCCACCACTTTACATTTTGGTGACATCTGTTTTATATGTTACAGAGACATACCGAACTAAGACCAGAGATGAATCCAAAAACATTGTATTGAAGGAGAGTAAATTGCCCTACCTTGAGTTTGTGACCAGGTTACATACTATAATTTATCCACATATCCAGCATTGTCATGGTGCAAGATGGCAAGCTAAACAAATTTACGATTCCAAAAATTGTTTTCCACCTGGTTGTATTCTTTCAGTTGTAGATTTCTCTGAGAACTATACATTCTCCCCTCAATCAAAGCTTCAAGCTCAATATTATCATTCTGACCAAGTTGCAATATTTGTGCAAGTGACCTATAGACACACACAATTTGATTTGGATGAGGTAGAAAGTACCAATCCTAATGAACGCATTATCATCAAGGGGGTTCATTTCTATATCAATGATGATAAGGTTCATTGGTACAGGAGTACCCAGGTAAGGCTAGTTGGTAAGCTAGGATCCTAGGTTGATTTTTGGCTTGTAGTGGTCTTAGCCAATCCAATAGTGAAATAATAGGACTAGATAGGTGTCAGGGTGTGTTGATTTGGTTAGAAGACCTAACTAGATCATTTGGATGTTAGAAAGTGATGATTTGTCTAAATTAGGTAAATGTTCCACAAATGATGGAACCTTGGTTTTTATGTTTGTTAGAGTCTATGAGAGCTAATTTGAGGTCTAATATATGTTAGTGCATTCAGATAAGTTATGTGGTGTGTTGACCAAGTTAGAATGCAAGAATCAAAAAGTTGTAAAAGTTGTCAATGTTGTCATTGACAACATTTCTTGTAATTATGGATATTCGAGCTAAATGTCAGAAACATTGAATTTGTGTCATGGTCAACTATATAAGGCTACCCCGACCTGTGTATGGGGTTTGATGAATTTGGAAAATCAGTGTACAATTTGTGTAATTGAAAAACCAGTTACAAGCATTTTTGTATACATTTTGGTGCTTAATGGATTGAAATCTGCATTGTGAGTTGGGCAAGAGTTAGTTGATTTAATTTGCTTGTTTTTGCATGTGATTAGTTGGTGCTTTAGTTCTAGTTTCTTTGCTCTTGTAAATAGTTTTGTTTTTTGCACTGTCGCTGATCTGAACCAGGCAATTTTTGCAAATGGGGTCATAGCTCATCATTCCACCGCGACACTTGTACGGGCTCTTGGAATGGGTGAGATGACTCCTTGTACTATATGTGTGGAGAAGTATGGGCCATGGAAAGTAGATTTTCTAATTTTACAGTGATGTCCTAGGCGAGCCAGAGATGCGTTGCTAGGGATCATAGTAAATTGCAAAGGCAATGGGAGTGATTGAAAGCATTGGTTGCTTCAATCAAAGCATGTGGAGAGGATGACATTTGTATGGAGAAGCCCCAAATCCAATGGGAAGATCTGGTGATGAATTCTTCATGGTGGAAACTCAAAACCTTATGGACATGCTCAGTGCATAGTGAAACCCTTAAAAATAGGCTTGCAAATAGGAATCCTCTGTACGGGCAGTTTGGGAAGGCAAGACCTAGAAAATTCTTTAGGTCTTTGAAAAGGGTGTTAGAATCTGGAGTTAGTTTTTCATCTTGTTAAGGAGAATTTTGAGTTATTTGGGAAAAAGTACCTAATTAGGCCTAATGCTTGTAGCCCTGTTTTGGGTGAGTTCTTGAACTCGATTGGTATTTCATTACAAATTGTGTTCTTAGACATTGAGTTGGATTCAATTGTCTTTCTAGAAGCCTTCCTCTCCACTGGTGGTTGGATATGATCAATTTTGGATCAATTAGTATAGAAGGTGCAAGAAGACCTCTATGGAGTATATAGCTAGTTAAGTTGATTTCTTGATTGGTGTTGACAAGTTGAATAGGTGAAGGATTAGAGAACCTTGGAATATTAGGGTTATATAAGAACCCTAATAGGCTAGAGAAGTGGCCTATAGGATACCCTAGAAGAAGTTAGGTTTGGGAGCAAGACTTGTCATTACATCAGATTGGTATCATAGCAAGTTAAAGATTTGGGAGTTAATGTATGTCTCTAAATACTGGTGAATCAATAGGGGAGATCAGCATGGTGACTAATGCAAAGCTAGCTAATGAGATGGATGAGGAAAAGGAGAAAAATAGACTCCTTGAAGAATCCCTATAAGATATGAGAATCAAACTACAAGAAGTAGTTGATGCCAAGGATGAAGGCAAAGAAGTTAAAAATAGTGACACAGGTAAAAAGATTGCAGAGGAAGATGGAGTGGATTGAGGGGATGGAGAACCATTTTGAATGTGAAGGTGTCACTGAGGTACAAAAGCTAAAAGTGGAAAAGTAAAGGTTCAGAGGGTCAACATTGACATGGTGGAAGTATCTACAAGATGAGAGGGTTAGGATGGGTAAACAACCTATTGCTAACAAGAAAGCCATGGTGACCAAGGTAAAGGAGAACTATCTGCCAAAGGAATATGAAATTCAACTTCATAGGAAGAGACAAGGTCTAAAATAGAAGGACTTGGATGTGGCCTCTTATATAGAGGAATTTCAGAAGTTATGCCTTAGGTCCAAGATTCAAGAAGAGGAGCCTATCAAGGTAGCCAGATACTTGGGTGGTCTAGAGTGGAACATCCAAGAGGAGATAAGTTTGTGGACTCCAACCACTGTTCAAAAGTGCCACCAATTATCTCTAAAGGTGGAAGAGAGGAAAAAAAAGAAGGGAGACTCCAATCTCAGAGGTAGAGATCAAGGGGGTCATAGAAGTGGTTATCAAGGAAGAGGTAATGAACAAAGGAACCAAGGATAGTCCAAATTTACAGAGCATGGCAAAAAAACTACTCCAAGAGGAGGTTATACCAGAGGAAGAGGTACTCAAGGAGGCTCTAGTAGAGGAAGGGGTTCAGGTAGAAGCAACTCATACTTTGCAAGTATGAAATGTTACAATTGTGGCCAACTGGGTCACCCTGCCTATAGGTGCCCGGATAAACCCACTTCTTCTAACAATAGAAAGAGGATTTCATATGATAAAGAGGACACAAAAAGTGTTAAAGCACCAGAGGTTGATCACATTTAGTTAGAGATGGGAGAGAACTTGATGTTCAGAAGAATTCTGATTAGACAACTAGTAAAGCATGAGCCCAAGCATAAAAGAGCACTGTTTAGGATCAGATGTAAAATCCTTGGTAAAGTTTGCAAAGTGATAGTGGATTTAGGCTCCACAAACAACATAATATCATAGGAAGTTTTCAATAAGCTCAAGTTGACAAAGATACCTCATGTCAATCCTTATAAGGTGACATGGTTGAACAAGGGCCAGAGTGTGTTGGCGAATGAGAAAACTTGGGTGGAGTTTTCTATTGCAAGGTACAAGGACAAGTTACTATGTGATGTACTACCTATGGATGCATGTCATATACTCCTAAGAATGCCTTCGAAATATGACAAAGGAGTAGTGTATGATGGGAAGGAAAACTCCACATCCTTCAAGAAAGGTGACAAAACTTTCAAAATACAGTCCTTGTTAGAAGGGGATGAACTACAACCTAAGACTCTAGTATCCTGTTGAGTACTAGAAAGGAGTTCATGAATGCCCTTAGAGATGAGGAGAGTGAAGGATATGCTATCTTTATTAATCCTAAGGAATAGGAGAAGCCCAAACAAGAACCATTGCCATTGAAAATCAGAGAGTTGCTTGAAAAGTACAAAGATATTGTCAGTGATGGGACTCCTGCAACTTTACCTCCTAGAAGAGTGATAATTCATCAAATTGAATTTGTACCTAGTGCATCATTTCCAAACAAGGAAGCATACAAGCTTACTCTAGACCAGAACCTAGAGGTGGCTAGACAAGTGCAAGAGCTGTTAGATCAAGGGCTAATCAAGAAGAGTATTAGTCCATGTGTCATACCAGTGGTCTTAGAATCCAAGAAAGGTGGTAAGTGGAGGCTTTGTACTATTTCTAGAGCAATAAATAGGATCACAATTAGGTACAGATTTCCAATTCCTAGGATAGAGGATTTGATGGACTGTCTTGGGGGGCAAAGTTTTTCACTAAGTTAGACTTGAAAAGTGAATACCACTAGATTAGGATCAAATAGGGGGATGATTGGATGATAACCTTTAAGACCGTTGATGGGTTGTATGAGTGGAGAGTTATGTCATTGGCCTCTCAAATACGCCTAGCACATTCATGAGGCTCATGAATGAAGTGCTTAAGGACTTTACATGGATCTTTGTGGTAGTGTATCTAAATGATATAATTATATTCAGTAGGACAACAAAGGAGCATGTGAAACATGTAGAGATGGTGCTTAAGAGATTGTAGGAAGAGAAGTTGTCAATCGACCTTGAGAAATGTGATTTCTTCAAGCAAGAACTTGTATATTTGGGATTTGTTGTATCCCAAGGTTCATTGAAAATGGACACAAGTAAGGTGGAGGCTATCCTAAATTGGCCCACACCAACCACAGGAACAGAAGTCGGGAGCTTTCATGGGTTAGTCCAGTTTTACAGAAAGTTTATAAGGGATTTTGGTGGTATTTGTGCACCAATATTGGACACCACCAAGGGCGGTCTAAAGACTAAATTCAGATGGACTTTTGGAGCAGAGAAAGCATTTGAAATGTTGAAGAAGCAAGTAGCAACACAACCTATCCTTAGACTCCCTAGTTTTGATCAAATTTTTACTTTGGAGTGTGATGCAAGTGGAATGGAAGTAGGGGGTGTGTTAAGCCAAGAAGGTAGGCCAGTATCCTTCTTCAGTGAAAAGCTAAATGAAGCAAAGAAGAAATACTCTTCTTATGATTTGGAACCATATTCTTTCATTCAGTCTCTTAGGAAGTGGAGACATTACTTATTGCCTAGAGAATTTGTGGCATTTACCGATAACCAAGCCTTGAGCTATATAAACATCCAAGAGAAGCTCAATAATAGACATTTGAAGTGGATGGAATACCTTCAAGCATTCACATTCATAATAAAGCACAAAAGGAGACAATTGAGCAAGGTTGTAGATGCCTTAAGCAGGAGGATGCTAACCATTCAGGAAATTTAGTTGAAGAGCATTGGGATAGAGAGTTTCAAATACCTCTACAGAGAAGATTATGACTTTGGTGAAGCCTATAAGATATGCTCTAATTTTTAGAATCACTTTCATAGCCAATTTTCTGATTTTACCTTGCAGAGTGGACTGTTGTTTAAGGGGAACCAATTATGTGTCCCTAAGGGTTCAATGAGAGAAAATCTCATTAAATAAAAGCATAATGGAAGCTTGAGTGGCCATTTTGGTGTGAACAAAACCCTAGAGTTAGTTCAAAGGTTCTACCATTGGCCTAAGATGGCGAGAGATGTAAACAAGTATGTTGAACAGTGTGTAGTGTGCATGAAAGCAAAATGAGGAGCTAGCAATGCAGGTTTGTACCAACCTTTGCCAATCCCTAACAAACCATGGGAGTGTGTTAGCATGGATTTCATTGTAGTTTTACCTAAGATAAAGCATGACCATGATAGTATTTATGTTGTGGTAGACAAATTTAGCAAGATAGATCATTTTATACCTTGTAGGACTACAAATGATGGCATCAACATTGCACACTTGTTCTTTAAGGAGATTGTATGAATCCATGGACTAACCCTGTGTATTGTCTCAGACAGGGATGTTAAGTTCATGAGCCATTTTTGGAAAACACTGTGGAATAGATTGGGAACCAACTTGTCTTTTGGTTCAACTTAGCACCCTTAGACTGATGACCAAACTGAGGTGGTTAACAAAGTGTTAGGTAACTTGTTAAGGTTCCTAACCAAGGAGTGTGGGAAGACATGGGATGTGGTCATTACCCAGGCACAATATGCATACAATGATAGTATTAACAGAACAATAGGTAGAAGCCCATTTGAATTTGTTTATGGGATGCACCCAAGGGGTGTATGTGAGCTTAGAGACCTTGGATCCATGGAGTTTAGGATTGGTCACGCTGAAGACTTCACTCAAACCACGAAGGAGATCTAAGAGCAGGTCAAGAAGACTATACTGGAGTCTACCTAAAAGTTAAAGGCCAAAGTGGATGAAAAGAGAAAAGATGTTCAATTTGAGGTAGGTGATTATGTCATGGTACACCTGAATAAGTCTAGGTTGCAAAAGGGGATGCCTACAAAACTACTAAAGAAAAGAGTGAGACCCTGCAAGATCTTAGCCAAGTATGGGGCTAATGCCTATAAGGTGGATCTACCTACTGAATTGAGAATCTCACCTATCTTTAATGTGGCAGATTTGATAAAATTTAAAGGACCTTTGACAAATATGGATGTGAACAAAGAAGAGGTTAGAAAGGATGTGGAACCTGGTGCTTTACCTCCCAAGATGCAGACAGAAGCAGATAGGGTATTGGATTCAAGGGTCAAGAAGACTACCAGACATAAGGTGTATGTGGAACACCTCATCAAGTGGAAGCACAAACCAGAGTCAGAGGAAACATGGATTGCTGATACAAATTTCAAGAAGATGGGCATTCCTGAAGACATTGTGTCCACGGGGGTGACATGACTTTCCTTTGTGGGGGAGTATGGTGCAGGAGCACCTAGGTAAGGCTAGTTGGTAACCTAGGCTCCTATGTTGATTTTTGGCTTGTAGTGGTCTTATCCAAGACACTAGTGAAATAATAGGACTAGATAGGTCCTAGGGTGTGTTGATTTGGTTAGAGATCATTTGGATGTTAGAAAGTGATGATTTGTCCAAATTAGGTAAATGTTCCAAAAATGATGGAACCTTGGTTTTTATGCTTGTTAGAGTCTAGGAGAGCTAATTTGAGGTCTAATAGGCATGTTAGTGCATTTGGACAAGTTATGTGGTGTGTTGACCAAGTTAGAATGCAAGAATCAAAAAGTTGTAAAAGTTGTCAATGTTGTCATTGACAACATTTCTTGCAATTATGGATCTTTGAGAAATTGGTTGTATAACTATTAGAAATAGTTGAATTTGTGCCATGGTCAACTATATAAGGCTACCCTCAACCTATGTATGGGGTTGGATGAATCTGGAAAACTAGTGTACGGACTTTGTAATTGAAAACCCAGTTACAGTTGAGCATTTTTGTATACATTTTGGTGTTTAATGGATTGAAATCTGCACTGTGAGTTGGGCAAGAGTTAGTTGATGTAATTTCTTGTTTTTTCATGTGATTAGTTGGTGTTTTAGTTATAGTTTTATTTCTCTTGTAAATAGTTTTGTTTTATGCATTGTCGCTGGTCTGAACCAGGCAGTTTTTGCAAATGGGGTCACAGCTCATCATTCCACCGTGGCCCTTGTACAGGCTCTTGGGATGGGTGAGGTGACTCCTTGTACTATATGTGTGGAGAAGCATGGGCCTTGGAAAGTATATTTTCTAATTTTATAGTGATGCCCTAGGCAAACCAGAAATGCATAGCTAGGGATCACAATGAATTGCAGAGGCAATAGGAGTGATTGAAAGCATTGGTTGCTTAAATCAAAGCATGTGGAGAGGAGTAAATATGTATGGAGAAGCCCCAAATCTAATGGGAAGCTCTGATGATGAATTCTTCATGGTGGAAACTCAAACCCTGATGGACATGCTCAATGCATAGTAAAACCCTTAAAAACAGGCTTGTAAATAGGAACCCCCTGTACGGATAGTTTGGGAAGGCAAGACCTAGAAAATCCTTTAGGTCTTTGAAAAGGGTGTCAGAAACTGGATTTAGTTTTTCATCTTGTTAAGGAGAATTTTGAGTTATTTGGGAAAAAGTGCCTAATTAGGCCTAATGCTTGTAGCCCTATTTTGGATGAGTTTGGAGTGAGTTCTTGAACTTGATTAGTATTTCATTACAAATTGTGTTTCAGACATTGAGTTGGATTCAATTGTCTAGCTAGAAGCCTTCCTCTCCACTGGTGGTTGGCTATGATAAATTTTGGATCCATTAGTATAGAAGGTGCAAGAAGACCTCTATGGAGCATATAGCTAGTTGAGTTGATTTATTGATTGGTGTTGACAAGTTCAATAGGTGAAGGATTGGAGAAAGAAATCCTTGGAATATTAGGGTTATCTAAGAACCCTAATAGGATAGAGAAGTGGCCTATGGGATACCCTAGAAGAAGATAGGGTTGGGATCAAGACTTGTCATTACATCATTCATAATAGGAGTTATGTGGCTTACTATTTTGCAATGTATTTTGAAGATATTGTGAATCGCGGGATAAAAGCTTCACAACACTAGATTTGGTCTGATGGTTGTGCAGGTAAGTGTATGCACTTCAATTCATTTTCAAATTCTCATTGATTACTTGTTAAATTATAATGTGATCATAATCTTGCATATGTAACAACTTAATCTTGTAGGACAATTTAAATCTGCAAAAGCCTTTAATTGGCTAGCTATGCAACATGCTAGATGCAATGTTAAGTTTCTGTGGAAATTCTTTAAAAGTGGACATGGACAAGGAGAGCACGATGGAGCAGGAGCATGTGTGAAGCGTGCACTTTGCCAACATGAAATTGCAGGTACAAATGGTGTGAACATTAGTTAAATATATATATATATCTAGATATTTCAAATAGTATAATTTAAACTTAGATGTGTATTTTCTTTAAACGGATAGTTTAGAAATTTACAGGTAACATCATAGAGAATTCAAATAAAATTGTTGAATGGTGTCAAAATCATTTTGCTATTCGGGACACCAAATACAACAAATGTTATTTTTGGGAAGTGAAAAGTAATTTATATTTTGTAGGAAAAAAATAAATTAAAATTTAATTTCATGTTCATCTATGTTATCATAATTATTGATCTAAATATGTACAACTTTCATTTCATATTTGTAACAGATATAGACTAATCTAATCCTTACAATTGTCAAAGGATTGTTGGTATTAGAAGTTTACATCAATTGATGAGTACCAGACAACACAAGCCTCTATTGATTCAAGTAAGAGAAAAATGATGTTTATGTGTTGACTATTGTATCGTCTTAAAATGGAAGCACTTCCATTTGGATGAGTTTAGCACCCTCATTTAGTTTGTTTTCATATTAGATTTGCATATGTGTTTGATTAAGTGAAATTAGGGTTAGGATCTTGTGGATCCTCCTATATTTCCCTCTCTATGGCTCTTTTTAGGACCTATGTATTGGTCCTCCTGGGCCTCATCCTACTCTCTCTCTAGACCTCTAGGCCTTGTTAACATTCTGGTTCATTCCCCCACCTCCCTAGGTCCCCGGCTGACCTAGGAGCCTCTCTACAACATTCTAGAGACCTACCTGAAACCTCAGGACATGGTCAAGGTTGACCCTGACCTAAGTTAGGGCCAAGGTCGACCCTGTCCTCTGCTAGGTATGGGTCCCCTCTTTCACATCCAGAGCTTATCGGGGTCTGAAACTTAAAATAGGTCCCCAGATTTAGATGCAGAAGTGATTTCTCCGATATTTGAATTATTATGTTTCCTCCTTAGTTGGAAATTATAATGGGACCATAATTCAAGATGAGATTTGGATTTGGATCCCTTGCATTGCCCTAGGAGACCTATATTGAGATCTCTATATAAACACTCTCTTTTGCCTTCATTTGATCATGAGATGAAAATGAAATCGGGAGATGACATGAAGAAATGATGATGCAAACAAGCAAGAGGATGATATAGAAGGACAAGCTAAGAAGACATATCATTATCTTCAATCAAGCATTTTCAAGGACAAGCCACGGTGGATCTTCATTGAAGCAAGAAGGCATTCTCTTTAGATCTACTATTTTCAACATTCAAGCATTCAAAGGACATTATCATGGGGTAGCAATTATGGATTGTGAGTTGATAGGAATACTTTAGCCTTGGGGGATTAGTATGCTTTCTTTGTCATATTCAAATCTATGCATTGCTTTCTTATTTACATGTTATGTTAGGATTGTTAATTTATAAGATTAGATCTTGATGTTGCATGTTTAAAGACTCTTTTCAAAAGAGCAATACACATACACTATATATTCTATATTCGGCTATTTGTGGAGGTGGAAACCACCAAAACGGGGGTTTGACTAAGGAAAAACCCTATATAGCCACCCCAAAACCCCTTTTTCAGATATTTGTAGGTACAAGACAATAGATCCGAGGCCAGATCTGGATACCCTTTTCAGCTTTCTTTCGGACGGAGCGAACAGGGACACTTTCGGATCTGTGTAGGACAAGGTTGGCATTTGTGGTATAGGGTCGACCTTTTTCATAAGCTGACATTGGAACGGAAAAATATTTCTGGGTTTTGTTTGTCTCTGTGTTCTAGTTTGGGATCAATTGTTAGATTTTCCAGAAATAGTCTACAGAACTCAGAAAATGAGTTTTTCCAGATCTGCTACGTTATGAGGTAGGCATCTTATCCCCCTATTCTTTACATGCTCTTTTCCATCCTTTTGATCAATATAGTTAAGTGTAAAGTATTTAATTTGGACTTAGGATCTCTTTTCTCATTATGCAAACCTTAGGAGATCTCTAGCATGAAACAATCCAAATTTTATACATCACATTTTGGTGAACCCGCGATAGACAACTCTTTCTTTTCTTTGGTGTTAGATTTACATTTCATATTAGATCTTGCATGCATATAGAAGTAGACTTTCTTTTATTCTCTTGCATTTATATTTCAAAATTTACAAAAATTACAAAATCACTTTAAAAATACAAAAACATTTACATTTTTCATGCTTGTAGTATTTCCTCGTGTTTAACATGTATGATTTGTGTTTTGAATACTTTGATGAAGATTTTTTTGTGCAAAATGATAGATCCCTTAATAAGGTACATGGAAGTGAGAATACCAATAGTTTGAATGAGATCCCCATGGATCCTATTCCTATTTCATCCTCCTCCATAACTTCTGCAATTGACCTTTACCATAGAATGTATGCATGGTTACCTTCATATTCCTCTATTTGCAACATTGAGGCATCTAAAACAATATGTCCTAAACCTTTGATGATAGTAAAAGGATGTCCTCGAATGACTATTAAGGGTAAATCTAGAGATCCTTTGGATTTCTTTGATAACGCATATTCTGTTTCGCATGCTTATCGCACATGAAATAATCCTCAACCTACTGTCCCAGCAACTTTACCTCCTTCTCAACCTTTGCTTCATCAAGCACCTAGGTTACCTTCTTCCTTTAAGGAATATGACTTAGTAGAACAATTACGTGCTACTTCGGCTAAGATATCTTTATGGGAATTACTTCAAACTTCTCCTACATATCATGAGGCACTGCAAAAAGCATTATCTACTCTACCTGTTCCGCCTCCTAATCAAGAGAACATTAATCCATTTTTGGAGTGCATGCATACTACGCATTCTGTACCTCCTATTGTGTTTTCTGATGATGATTTACCTACTGTTGAGGTGTAGAATCAATATGATGCTCTTATGGTTGCTGTCTCTATTAACCAGAATATCATTCGTAGAACATTGATTGATAATGAATCTGGGCTTAATGTTTGTAGCATGGATATGCTTAAGGCAATTAAAGCCAATCTTACAACTATTCAACCAGATAATATCCCTATCTGTGGATTCGATAATATTGCAAAGAAAACTTTGGGTATTAGCACATTACCTATTAAAGTTGGTCCTATGCTTCTTTACACTCCTATCCATGTTATGCCTAGACCACTCAACTATAACCTTCTATTAGGAAGACCTTGGTTACATATTATGCATGCGGTTCCTTCTACTCTTCATCTCAAGGTTAGGTTCATTTATAATAATCTAATGTATACACTACATGTGGATGATGCACCAAACCCTTGCCTGAATGCGGAATATATTAAGGTCCCTGAGCCTATTCAACCAATAAAACAACCCGAACAACCCCTTGAGGTTAAACAAGATGAGATTTCATCCTCTTCCCTGACAGAAGATGATTGGGGAACATTGGATTTTAATCCTACTTTTATTAGAGAATATAAGGTATCAGATTTGGAGTTTTTAAAAGAACAAACTAAGTTTGAGAGACAAGTCTTTATTCCTTCTCCGCTTTCTGAGGAGTTAAAAAGTAACTTTGTTGCTGCTTCTCGCGATGAAACAATTGAGACAATAAAACCAGATTGTTATGACATTGTGACATATGCCGCTCCTTTAACTCAATCTGATATAACCGATAGGTATGGTTCTGGTTATCACTTACTCAAGAAATTAGGATTTAATGGAAAAGGTTGTGGTAAGTATGAACAAGGTATACAAGTACCCCTGTATAATGACATTTACTATTATACTTATGGGTTAGGATTTAATCCTTATAGGCAACCCTCGGCTTTTCCTCTTAATGTTAATCATATTTGTGGTGGAAATTTGAAATTGGTTAATCCGCTTCTCTTGGACATGGACCAAAACCCTAGGCTGGATATCTTTCCTGAGGATGAAGCCCTCGCTAATTTTTTAGGAGCTTATCAAGATCTACCTACATTTCATCATAAAAGAAGGAAATTGTATTGCCTGAACAATGAAGCCTATTTTGGAGAAAATGAGGAATCAGATATTTTCCCTTTGCCAATAGATTCTCCCATACAAAGTAATTTGTAAATAACTGAGACCATTGATGTTCAAGTGGATGAGAATGATGTTGAGAAAACAATTAAAATTGGGAAGTGTTTGAATCAAGAGGAACGTGATCAATTGGTTTCTCTCTTGCTTGAATATAAGGATATCTTTGCTTGGACATATTTAGACATGCCTGGTATAGACCCCAAGATTGTCACTCATAATATTGTCCTTAAACCCAATGCTAAACCTGTGAAACAAAAGATTCGTAAGATGAATCCTGGCATCGCTTTATTGGTAAAAGCTGAGATTGAAAAATTACTAGGTGCCGGATTCATCCGCTCTATTGATTATTCTGACTGGATTTCCAATATTGTGGCTATCTCTAAAGGAGAAAATAAAATAAGAATGTGCACTGATTTCTGAGACTTAAACAAAGCATCCTTAAAAGATGACTTTTCGCTACCTAATATTGACATGATTGTGGATTCCACAGCAGGTCACGCGCTATTATCTTTTATGGATGTATTTTCAGGTTATAATCAAATCTTTATTCCTATTGAGGATCAACTTAAAATTGCATTTATTACACCTTGGGGGACATTCTGTTGGGTTATGATGCCTTTTGGATTAAGAAATGTGGGAGCTACTTATCAACGCGCTATGACTTTGATTTTTCATGATTACATTCATAAGATTTTGGAAGATTATGTGGATGATATCTTGGCATAATCCATACAAAAAGAAGATCATGTGTTCATTTCAAGACAAATATTTGAAAGAATTAGGAGTTACAACATGAGGTTAAATCCTAAGAAATGTGCTTTTGGAGTTGATTCTGGAAAATTACTAGGATTCATTATCTCTAAGCGAGGCATAGAAGTTGATACTGAAAAGATCGATGCTATTGTTAACATGCCTCCTCCTAAGAATATTTCTCAATTGCGTAGTTTATAAGGTAAAATACAATCTATTCATCACTTTGTTTCTAACCTAGCCGATAGGACTGTTCCTTTTACTTCTTTACTTAGAAAGGACACTACTTTTTCTTGGAATTAGGAATGTTAAAGATCTTTTGAGAAATTTAAAGAATATCTTGCTAATCCTCCCATTCTACAACCTTCTCAATTCAATAAACCCTTTTATTTATATACTTCTGCCACTTCCAATGCCATGAGTGCATTATTAGCTCAACATGATAATGATGGCAAGGAAAGACCGGTATACTATATTAGCCAGACTTTGTTGGATTACGAAACATGATATACTCAACTAGAACGACAATGTTTGGCTTTATTTTATGCTTGTCAAAAACTCCAGCATTATTTACTCAATGTTGAAGTCAATGTGATTGTTAAATTTGATCCTTTAAAACACCTTTTCTCAAAAACTAATCTCTCCGGACGATTAGCAAAATGGGTGATGTTGCTCACAGAATTTGATCTCAATTTCATCCTTCAAAAGTCAATTAAAGGACAAGCTTTAACTGATTATTTAACTGAAGCTCCTTGTCCTCACGCTAATACAACTGTTACCTCAGTGGAATTCCCGGATGAGAATATATTTGCAATCAAACAAGATGATACTTGGGAATTATATTTTGATGGCTCTAGATGCAAGAAAGGTTCTGGGGTGGGCATCATCTTGATCCCTCCTACAAAGAAACCAATCCCTTTGTCATATAAATTAACTTTTCCTTGTACCAACAACATTGCAGAGTATGAAGCTCTTATAGCTGGTCTCCGAGCAGCTTCATCCCTTCACATTAAAAACTTAAAAATTTATGGGGATTTGTAATTGATTGTAGAACAAATTAAAGGAGGTTATCAAACTAAGAATGATAAGATGGCACAATATCGGGTGTTGGCTCTAGATATTCTTTCACAATTCTCTTCATACACAATTCAAACTTTACCTAGGAAGGATAATCGACATGCAAACACCATGGCAAGCACAACTTCTTTGGTTTGTCTTGAAAATAATGATGAAGATTTTCAATTTACTATACACACTCTTAAACTCCCTGTCATTTCTGATAAAGTTACTGTTAATTGTTGTAGTTTGCATTCAAATGAATGGTATTCGCATATCTTTCATTTTCTGAAAGATAATACTTTTCTAGAATCGACAACAAGGAACACACATAATCATATTAGAAAACTCACAGCCCGCTATATCATTTTAGGGGAAACACTTTACAAATGTTCTTACAACAGTTTACTATTAAGATGTCTTAACAAAACTAAAGTACCTGTAGCTTTAGCAGAAGCTCACTCTGGTTCTTGTGGGGGACATTTTGGTGGGAATTCTTTAGTTAATAAACTCCTTAGAATGGGATATTATTGGCAAACAATGGAACAAGATTCCTTTACATTTGTCAAAAAGTGTCCTCAATGTCAACAACATGGTAATTTAATTCATGCTCCTGTGCGTGAGCTTCGTAATCAGGTTGCTCCGTGGCCTTTTAGCATTTGGGGTTTTGACCTCATTGGAAAAATCTCCCCAACTTCTTCTCAAGGACATACGTACATTCTCACGGCTATAGATTACTTTACTAAATGGGTAGAAGCTATTCCTCTTCGTTCTACTACTGTAGATGTTATTTGTGATTTCATCCTTAACCATATTATAGCACGATTTGGTATTCCTTCAATGATAGTTTCAAATAATGGTACATCTTTTAAGAACAAAGAAGTCACGAAATTCATGGAGAAATATCGTATACAACATAGATTTTCTACTCCTTATTACCCTCAATCTAATGGTCAAGTTGAAGCATCGAATAAGGTTAGTGAACAAATATTAAAAAAAATAGTTAACAAACATGCGGAAGATTGGCATACACAACTTACTTATGCCTTGTGGGCTTATTAGACTAGCGTTTGTATAGCCACTGGCACTTCACCTTATAATATTGTTTATGAGACTGATGCTATTATGCCTTTGGAATTAGAAATACCTTCCCCGCGTGTTTCATTTCATGGGATCATTGACAAAGCTACTTTTTAGGAACAACGATTACAAGAATTAGAAATGTTAGATGAACAACAAATAAATGCTTTGGAACACATTAAGGCCTATCATAAATCACTCCAAAAACAATATAATTACAAGGTGATTAAATGGTCATTTTTAGTAGGTGATTTAGTCTTGTATGAGAACCAAAGAAATGTGAATGCTTTACCTGGTGAAAAGGGAAAATTTAGTCCAAATTGGCTTGGACCCTTTGTGGTAATTGAGGATTTTACTTCAGGTGCTTATAAAATTGCTGATATGAATGGCATTCCTCTTAGGGAACCTATTAATATCATGCATTTCAAACACTATTATCCTTAAAACACTATTTCTTTCTTTATATGCATATGTGTTCCTTATAGAATAATTATTTTTTATGTAAATTAGAATGCATTCATACATATTTTCTTTTCCTCTTTCTTTTATTTAGTTTTGTGCATTGATGAATGTAAAGGTAATCAATCATAGAACTAAATTGTTCCAAAAACAAAGTTTTCTTTATAAATAAAACTTTTCCGAGTTTGTCACATATGTGGCACAAGGGCCATATCTATCAATCTCTATCCCTATGCTCTGAAGGACGATGGCTCCCAGCTCTCTCAGATCTGTGATATGAGGCTGAGGATCTCAGAACGGTAGTCTGTGTGCAACTCCTCAATATGCTCATCTCCTGGATCTGCTCTCGGGCTCTCTCTAGGTTAGCCATCAATCTCTCTTCTCTTTCCTTGCATAATCTCAGCTCTCGCCACACACTCAAGAAGATATCTGCGTGTCTTCCGGGATCCCTTTATCCTTCACGAGATTCTCTCTCACTAGCTGGCAAGCGGTAAGATATACATGTATCCTTCAGCACCTCAGATACAAAACTCCTCCACTCTGCTACACTTCCTGCAAAATTCAAATATAAAGCTTACTTAATTTCTTCTTCTAAAAACAAAATCATTATTCAAAGACATTCTAAAAGCTATATCATACCTGGATCTCCAGCCTGGACATCAATAAAAGGTTTAGATGGCAGGGGCATGGAATGACTACTCTCCCCTCGCTCACTCTGTCTAGGCCTCGGTGGTGGTGTCTCTGTATGTGCTCAAGGAGGTTGCTATGATCTCAAAGGAGTAACATAGACTAGATGATCACCGATGTCTATACTATGACCTGGGGGCATCTCTGCTACTCTCTCTTCTGCTCTCTCCTCTGCTCTCTCCTCCTCCATAGGATCTCCCCCAAAGGGAGGCTCCTCCTCATCTCTCAGATCCTCATCCTCTCCTACTGGCATATCATCTCCTCGGTGGTTCCTCTCTAAAGGACCTGGATCACCTGTGGGGTAGTCATCAGAAAAGATAGGATGGGTACCCTGTAAACTCCAGTATCTGATATACTCTCTACTAACACTTGCATAGGATAGCTCAGGTGCCACCTCTATATCCTTAGTCTCATCAGTCTCACTATCCACAATATCAGCTACTGTCAGTCGATGTATGGCGTCGGGTCTCTGATAATATCTCACCGGATATGCATACCAAGGTACTGCCTGAGGGACTCCTTGTATCAAACCAAACTGCCTCATCACCCTATCATAGTAGTAAGGCATCACGACATGCTGGGTAGGACCTTATAGCAGCTTGCATTGTTGTGAGTGTCTCAACTACTGTCGGGTATATGGCCACTCTACCGTCTGGAAATACAGTCTCCAAATCACATCTATACCTGGTATCTGGTCAAGGCATACCCTCCAAAAGAGGATATCTCCATGCTTCCAGACATCAGCTAGCAGATATGCATAAGCTCTTGGTGCACTTGCATCTACCATCGTAGGAGTACCCTGTGGTCATGTACATGCATAGTGCTCAAACATCCAAACCTGTAGCAAGGTGCATACCATAAGACTCTCCCACTAATATCTCACCAACTAACTCATCTCATGATAAAGATGAGACAACATGTTGCGACCCCATGAGATAGTGACCCTATCACTCTCCATCCCACATATAAGATGAGTAAATGGCGTTAAAAATATTATACCCTTTGTGTTGGGCACTACAACTAAGGCAAGAATACAGAGCATCACTCTCTGTACCAGAGGTGCCAGACCCGCTAGAATGGCTGCTAGAGAAATATGATCTAATCAAGTCCACAACTATGGCACTCATCCCAAACAATACTCCATATCTACAAAAATCTCTAGAGGACCCCATGGTACTCTCGGTCTGACAGGCTCACCTCAGATCGAAAGTTGTAGGATCATATATACATCCTCCAACATGACTATGATCTCTCCTGACAGAAGATGGAAGGAATATGTATCCTCATCCCATCTCTCTATCGTGGCTGATATCATAGATCGATGGAACCTTAGCTATGGTAGGTATGATACCTAGTACAATCCCACATCTCTCAACAACTGAATCTCCTCTAGCTATAGCTCGGAGACACTCCCTCTGACGAATAAAAGTAACCCTCTAAAGGGATGCTCTCGAAGATGGACTGGATCCTGCAAGCACAAACATGAGGCATATCAGTCCTTCTAAATAAAAAAACTTCAAAAACCACCTGACCTGGATAGGATTGAACTTAATAGGTTAGGGTTGACCTTTAGGGGTCAGGGTAAACTTTTAGGGGTCAGGGTCGACCTTAGTGGGTCAGGGTTGACCTGCTCCCCAACAAGGATAGAACCTTCCCAGACAGGGTCGACCTTAAAGGGTTAGGGTCGACCTTACTGGGTTAGGGTTGACCTTTTTGGGTCAGGGTCAACCTTCCCTGTAAAAACATCAAAATTTCAATCACAGATACTAAAAACAAGAACTTACCTCAGGCAATGGTTGTCTGCCGGCTAGACACTCTCTCAGGACCTCCATGCGGCTTGCTTGCAATTCCTCTCTCTTTGGCATCCTATCTCATTGCTCCAACTCTAAAAATGGTAGGAATGAGGGGGTAAGTATCTCTTTATCTTATTTATAGGCAGTAAATTAGGGTTTTTTTAGGGTTTCATTTCAAGTTATGAAAGTTAAATTCGAATTTTCCCTTTATATGCATTTAGATAGACATCTACTCTTTTCATCATAACTTGAGTTTGGTAACTCCGTTTTTAGTGCCATCAGAGGCATTGGAATCATGATTAAGATACCTAACCTCTTGAATTAGTTTAGGAAAGTTTAGGAAAATTCTAACTTATTTAGGAAAGGACTTTTCAACAAATTGCATACTCAGTATATAGAACTCACCTTATCACCCTGTTTCACTTTCCATGAATTAGTAAGATAAATAAAGGGGGGGCATAAGGGGCTCTATATACTTCTCAAGATCATCATAGTAAGACTTATATTCTCTTTGGATTTTCATTAACCTCGTGTGCTATAGGTTGCGGTTACTAATGGTTTCTTGTAGGATCTTTGCATTAAGGATTTGGCTATATCCTTTTTATACTTTATGATGTTTTCTTACTTTAGCTTGCATATTCACGTAGTATCATAGCTAAGATAAAGTGGGGGATAAATGTATCATCTTAAAATGGAAGCACTTCCATTTGGATGAGTTTAGCACCCTCATTTAGTTTGTTTTCATATTAGATTTGCATATGTGCTTGATTAAGTGAAATTAGGGTTAGGATCTTGTGGATCCTCCTAGATTTCCCTCTTTATGGATCTTTTTAGGACCTATTTATTGGTCCTCCTAGGCTTCATACTACTCTCTCTCTAGACCTCTAGGCCTTGTTAACATTCTGGTTCATTCCCCCACCTCCCTAGGTCCCCGGCTGACTTGGGAGCCTCTCTGCAACATTCTAGAGACTTGCTTGAAACCTCAGGACAGGGTCAAGGTTGACCTTGATCTAGGTCAGGGCCTAGGTTGACCCTGTCCTCTACCAGGTATGGGTCCCCACTTTCACATCCGAAGCTTATTGGGGTGCGAAACTTAAAATAGGTCCCCAGATTTAGATGCGAAAGTGCTTTCTCCGATATTTGAATTATTATGTTTCCTCCTTAGTTGGAAATTATAATGGGACCATGATTCAAGATGAGATTTGGATTTGTATCCCTTACATTTCCCTAGGAGACCTATATTGAGATCTCTATATAAACACTCTCTTTTGCCTTCATTTGATCATGAGATGAAAATGAAATCAGGAGATGACATGATGAAATGATGATGCAAACAAGCAAGAGGATGATATGGAAGGACAAGCTAAGAAGACATATCATTATCATTAATCAAGCATTTTAAAGGACAATCCATGGTGGATATTAATTGAAGAAAGAAGGCATTCTCTTTAGATCTACTATTTTCAACATTCAAGCATTCAAAGGACATTATCATGGGGTAGCAATTACGGATTATGAGCTGATAGGAATACTTTAGCCTTGGGGGCTTCGTATTCTTTCTTTGTCATATTCAAATCTATGCATTGCTTTCTCATTTCCATGTTATGTTAGGATTGTTAATCTATAAGATTAGATCTTGATATTGCATGTTTAAAGACTCTTTTCAAAAGAGCAACACACACACACACACACACACACACACACACTATATATTCTATATTCGGTTATTCGTGGAGGTGGAAACCACCAAAATGGGGGTTTGACTAAGGAAAAACCCTATATAGCCACCCCAAAACCCCTTTTTCAGATATTTGTAGGTACAGGATAACATATCTAAGGCCAGATCTGGATACCCTTTTCAGCTTTCTTTCAGACGAAGTGAACAGGGACACTTTCAGATCTATGCAGGATAGGGTTGGCATTTGTGGTACAGGGTCGACCTTTTTCATAAGAAAACATTGGAATGGAAAAAGATTTCTGGGTTTTGTTCATCTCTGCATTCTGGTTTGGGATTGATTGTCAGATTTTCCAGAAGAAGTCTACAAAACTCAGAAAATGAGTTTTTCCAGATCTACTAAGTTATGAGGTATGCATCTTATCCCCCTATTCTTTACATGCTCTTTTCCATCCTTTTGATCAATATAGTTAAGTGTAAAGTATTTAATTTGGACTTAGGATCTCTTTTCTCATTATGCAAACCTTACTTAGGAGATCTCTAGCATGAAACAATCCAAATTTTATACATCACAACTGCGTTGATGACAATCCAATGAGTCAATATGATAATATTGCAAATGGATATGTTTCACGATGGGATATGAAGGAGTTAATAAGAATGCCTCCTTATGAAGATGATGACATTGACATAAACATTCACGATCTTATATATTCAGCTGATTGTAAGCATGTTTCTGATTTAGTTGTTATAGGTGTGTGCACATGTACATGATCTTTTATTTAAGTTTAATTTAGTGTACTTTTGATTTTAATTTAATATCTAATATGCATTTGTATCTAGGTGATATGTTGTTGTGGTTGCGGGTCCTGAAAATGCTAAAAGTGTAGATTATTATCTACTAAGATGCATGAAAGCAAAATATAAACTGCCAAAAGAAATTGTAGATGGTGATGAACAGTCATATTCGAATGGTTTAGTTGTTATTGAAGGAACACAATATCAACACTTAAAGATAGACAAAAATGGTGTTCAATTTATTGAATATATGTCTGGTCAAAAAGTTCTACATTACAGTCACTTGGTTATAACAACAAAGTTGATGTTTGAGACATTGCAAAAAAGAGGACGTGACAATCAAAAGTGGAGGTTGCCTATTGAAGAACATGAAAAACTTTTGGAGATAATAAAAGATAGTGAGGATCCAGACTATATGTATTAGGAGCTTTAGGATAAAATTCTTTTTGTAGCTACTGTACTTTCATATTTGAACTCTACAGTTTGAACTCTTACTTAATGTATTGGATATTGGATATATGTTATTGAACTCTATAGTTATGCATGCTTGGTATATTGTGTATTATTTTATAATGTATGTTTTGATGGTTCAATGGATTTAATATATAGCTTTAATGTATGTTGTTATAGATTTACGTGTTAATGTGTATGCTTTGATACCTCCCCTTAAGACATCCCCTTTTAAATTATTTTAAATTACTTACATGATAAATTGAATAGATTAGTTAACCATCCAGAGATCCAGATCATAGGAGATAAGAAAGCTGGTACAAGAACAAGAAGTAAGTGTTTAAATTCAAATTGTTTAATTTGTGAGTTTGAACCAAAATATGTCAATGCTGCAGTTGATAGTGAAGAATGGATAAATGATATGAATGATGAGATTGAGCAGATTAAGAAGAACAAGACATGGTCACTTGTGCCAAGACCAGATGACAAGAATGTCATTGGTACTAATTGGATATTTAGGAATAAGCTGAATGAGAATGGAGATGTCGCAAGAAACAAAGCAAGACTAGTATGCAAGGGGTATGCACAAGAGGAAGGTATTGGCTATGGAGAGACCTTTACACCCTTTGCTAGTCTAGAAGGTGTAAGAATACTACATGCTTATGCTGCTTATAAAGGATTCAAGGTATATCAAATGGATGTCAACTCTGCATTCCTAAATGGAATACTTGAAGAAGAGGTATACATTGAGCAACTATAAGGGTTTGTAGATCCAAACAAGAGAAACATGGTATGTAGAATTTATAAAGCCTTGTATGGATTAAAGAAAGCTCCTAGAGCCTGGTATGAATGACTTCATTCCTATCTTATAAGTATTGGATTTGTAAGGACTAGTGAAAATATTAATCTTTATTTGAAGGAAGATACTGATGCTAATACTTTGATTGCTGAAATATTTGTTGATGACATCATATTTGAAGGCAATGATATGCTATGCAAATCATTTGCTAATGAGATGAGCAAAGAGTTTGAGATGTCTATGTTTGAAGAGATCAAGTTCTTTCTTGGTCTACAGATCATGTAACAATGTGAAGGTATTTTCATTACACAGTCCAAATACATTAAATAGATCTTGAAAATATTTAATATGAAAGATTCCAAACTAGTTGGAACACCAATGGCTACTGGATGTAAGTTAACAAAGGAGGAAAATACAACAGAGGTAAATCAAACTTTGTATAGATCAATGATTGGAAAATTCATGTATGTTGTACACACTAGACCAGATATTGCACATGCAGTAGGAATAGTTACAAGATTTTCTGCTAACCCCAAGGAATCACATATGACTGTTGTGAAAAGATTTTTAAGATATCTGAAGAATACTGAGGAATATGTCTTATGGTATAGAAGAGAAGAAAAATTTGAACATAAGGTGTTTACTGACACTAATTGGGCTAAAAATATTGACGATCGGAAGAGCACAACTAGAGGAGCATTCTTTATGGGTGTCAGACTTGTCACATGGATTAGGAAGAAGCAAGGATGCATCTCTCAACCTACTATAGAAGTAGAGTATGTTATTGCTGCTGTAAATTGCTCAAATATTGCATGGATCAAATAGTTACTGGAAAGTATGCATATGAAGATCTTAGAATCAGTAATTATCTATTGTGATAGCACTAGTGTAATAAACATTTCTAAGAATCCAGTCATGCATGCTAAGACTAAACACATTGCTATCAAGTATCATTATTTGAGAGAACAAGTTTAAGCAAAGGAAGTGACACTTGAGTATGTGCAATCCAAAGAACTATTAGCTGATATCTTCACCAAGTGACTGCCTAGGGATACATTTGAGTACTTGAGAAAAAGACTAGGGGTCAAACCCTTGTCTACTAGTCAATAAAATGACTGAAGGCTGCATCAGCCTACATATTATTAGAATATTAGTAATGTTGATGCAAGCAAAGAGATGAACTTCAAAGCTACATATATAAATAGACAAGTATATATTTTCACTGAGTACCAGAGCATATTACTGATGGATAAGGGAAATTCAAGGAATATATTGTGGATGGAGAGAAATGAGTGTTTGACATGAATTTTAGATATTTGTAAGATATTTGTTTGACATTATTTTCAAAGGGAGAGAAATTATCCATATTATCAGATCTTTCTGGAAAGGGAAAGAGATTATCCACTATCACATTACTCCAACATGGAGAGATTATATCCTTAGGGAGAGAAATTGTATAGAAAGATTATACAAAGGGAGAGTTGCTGACAAGAGAAAAAGACATCAAAAGAGAAGAATAGTCAAGGGAGAGAAATTGACACAAGGAGAGAACACAACACATCAGAAGATAGAGAGCTGTAAGAATCAAATCTAAGCTAAAACAAAGCTTACTAATGGTCAAACATTTATCAGTTATCAGAACAAAAAGATTAGTAGTTTGATGAATCTCAACTGTTGTATTTCATATTGTATTAAAAATAGTATAGTGTGATAATATAGTATGTTGTCATCAATTCCAAAGGGAGAGATTGATGACATGTAACTGATTGAATGTTTGATAATGTTAAGTTGAAGATAATGCAAGGCATTAAATCAGTTAATATATTGTATTGTCATTGATGTCAGCTTGATATCATCTGTACGGTCATTTACATAATGCCAAAGACTTCAAAGAATTAAAGGAACAAAGGTTATGCTTTCAACATTGCATAAAAGTCAAGTATTTACTAAGTGACAAACAACACCGATGGAGTACACACCGATGGACAGAGCAAAGAAGAACAGTCACAGTGATACCCGATGATCAGAAGTATAGTGTTTCCCAATGAAGAAAAACCACAAGATGCCCAACAAGCAAAGTTAGAAGGTTGCCCGATGAGCTAAAGACAGTGTTGCCTGATGATCTAAAGACAGTGTTGCCCGATGAGTAAAATTCCAATGATGCTCGACAGACGAAGATCACGAAGCTAACTGGATTCTCACCGATGGAACTGTCAGTTGTCACCGACGACTGACTAAAGTGTTGACCGATAGAATAAAAAATTTAGAAAATGATAAAATATCTAGCTAACAGAGCTAAAAATAGACTTAACTGGTTGTCTACTTTGTTTTATTCAACCAAAGATAAGTGATTGATTTAAAGCTAATTTGTACACTTGGCAAGAAGATATCTATGAGACAAATTAGGAGTTATGCTTTAAATCTAATTGGCTAGATTTTTTATCACGCCAAGAATCAAGAATCAAGAAACAATGAATATTATGTCTATATAAGAGACAAGCTTAATTCATTTACGAATGAGATTAAGGGGAGTGAATAAAAAGAGGATGCTAAAGAGAAACTGATGAAGAACAACTTCATGCAGTCCTAATCAATTAAGCTGAAGGAAGAGCTAAGGAATTCTGTAGACATCGACAAATAGTGAGCACATCATCACAGAGCAGAAATTATAGAGCACAAGGATTAATTGATACATTGGTCAGAGAGGTAATGTACTTAAACAGATCTAAACATCTGCAATTCAAAGTTGCAATATGAACAAGTCATAGTGTTTCAGTTTAACTATTGAAGCATCAAGTCTCTTAACCGAGCAAGAATTAACAGTCTTCTATATATTGAGGTACATCTCAAGGAGTACCAAAAAGGTTGATTCATGAAAGTAGCATTAGACTTGCCTGATACCTATTGACATTCTAAGAAGGAGGTTGATTCAAGGATGGTAGCAATAGATGCTCGATACTAAGTGAAAACCTCTATGTATAAAATCCTCTAACAAGGTCGCACTTAACAATTTGTTTGTAACCTTTAACAGGGTTGTCTCCTAATAGGGCTCACTTCAGAAGAGTAAATATTTGGGGTACCAGTCCCAGTGGTTTTTCCCTTAACAAGTTTTCCACGTTAAAAATTCATGTGTTATGTGTGTATGATTCATTTCTTTACTATCTTGCATCTTACATAGCTAACTCTGGATTGATCAAAATACTCTGCTTATTTACTGAGTTTTGGTAAATAGTTATACTGCTTATCGGTAATCAAGAAAGAATAAGGATTGACAGAGCAAACCGACAGACAATTAATCTTTAGTAGTATTTCATGGCATGCATCTTGTAGGGACATAATAATCTGATGTTTATTGATTGGTGGTTAAGTCTGAAGGATACGTCTTTGAGGCCACTGATTCACCCCCCCTCTCAATTATTACTAACATATCTATCTATTGAGAGCTTCTAAGAACTAAGGAGCATTGAGTTCTACAACTACAAGAAATAAAATGTTATAGCTATGGACTGCAAAATCATCAATTTATCCAACCCTTGGAATGAGGGACTTGCTATTTATACACAAAGGTTTTCCCTAAAACTAACCTAACTTAACTTTACACTCAACAATAAAATATAATTTCTGGTGGCCGGTACTACCCGCACCATGTTATAACAACCTTGAAGGGATCAGAGGTATGACATATCAAAAGAATAAGACAAGAAAAGAGGTATGGAAGAATCGGCCTTGAGAAGAGAGCCAGAGGAAAAACATAAGAAATCTGATTCCCTGAGGTTCGAGGCTACATGCCTCATCAATGTAAAAGTGGCTCATTGTCTCTGATGCGCTAGGTGTTTAATGGTGGAGCAACACGTTGAGAAGACCACCTGTCAAAACCATCCCTCGAGTTGATGTGCCTTGCTAGGGTCACCTACTTTCTGACACCTTTTTTAACTACCTAATAATGACCAGTCGGCTCTGGGGAACCTAGATGCGAGTCATCAAAAGAATACAAAATTATTAGATCTAGGACTCTGGGATCCGGGAGCTTACACTCAAAGAATAAAGAATGATCAAAATGTACCCTGCTGGTAAAAATCTCCAGAATCTGGAGAACCTTTTCGCCCTTTATTATTCTTAGATGTCTCCAAAACTTGGCTTATGCCATCCTCATCTATGTCCCTAATGCTGCCCCACCAACTGCAGACAACCTCAAACTTCTCTTCAACTTCTCTGGCGCCGTTCCATAATTCATCTACCATTTTTACGACATCATGTGCCCAGAGCATCATCTTAGATAATCTTGATAGTCTTCCTCCGTCGAAGTCCCTGACAGACTGATATAGGTACTTCATGAACTCATCATATTTACTGGGGACATAGTCCTCCAGGGTGCATGTTTAGGTGGTGAAGGGGTCAACTTGTGACACCCTTACCACAAATGCCTTAAATAAGCCCAAAGGATATCAGGTCGTAGTTAATTTCTCTCTTAGAGCCTTAACTAGTTCCTTGCACACCTCGATCTTGAGGCCAAGTTTGGAGTATTGGGCCCAAAGGGACTCAAATGATTCTTCCCCCAAAATACCTGCCTCTGTGATAGCTTCTTCCCCGGCATTGAAGACCTCATCCAACCTGGCTTTCCATCCTTCATATTTTTCCGAGTCTCCCTCCCATAAGGTAGTAGAGATGTTTACCTAATTCAATAGGTTGTTGATTTGATAAAGATCCGGAAGTGATACCACTAAAAATTGCCTTATGGTGACTATCTTCTCAGTGATCCACCCATCCACAGCCTAGGCCTTCTTCTTCATGGCCCTTAGAGTATCCACATCACCTTGTGCAAGTGGTAATCTAGAGGTAGAAGCTTTTGGGTGGATCTCGTCCAGAGGCTGAGTGAGTTCTATCAGAAGCCTGAGGAGATTTGCATTTCTTTCCCTTTCCTCCTTCAACTTTTGGGTGGATCTCGGCCAGAGGCTGAGTGAGTTCTATCAGAAGCCCGAGGAGATTTGCATTTCTTTCCCTTTCCTCCTTCAACTTCTGGGTCTATTTATTATACCGAGCCTCTATTGCCCAGGTTGCCTCTCGTAGCAGGTCCAATTCTCCCTGCTTATCTCTCCTCACTAGAGGCACCTCTATAATTATGTAATCTTTGGCCCTTACCACCGTTGCATCTGTATCTGGGGGAGGTGTTGCGATTATTGCAACTGTACTTCCTTCTGGACCACTCTGGAGGGTATGGACTGTCCAGGCCTTCATGGGCTTCTTGGCCTCTGCATTTTGGGCCATCATTTCAGACAGGGAGAGTGGAACACCTGTTGCAATTGCTGGTGCCTTCCTCTTTCTGGATTCCACCAACCACTAGGGTGGATGGAGTAGATTTGCTGTCAAGGCCTAGGTATCGGGACTCACTTTGGAGTCCAGCGGTGCATTCCCAATTTCTACAGTGTCATCGGACTCTTTCTCCTTTTCCTATTCCTGCTCCTTTTCTTTCTCTCCAGAGGCCTTAGTATTTTTCACCATGTTGGCATCCTCTTTCGTGATGTCTAGGGTTTCCTCTCCACCGGTATCAACATCACCTATATTTTCAGGGATTTCCCTGTCCTTCTCAGCATCGAGCAAATTAACATTTGTATCCTTGGGGTTTTTCCCCTCATCTTGTTGTTGCTATTCTTCAGCGACGTCTTTTGCCGAGATATCTTCCTCCATTGGAATGTCTTCCAGAGGCAGCAGAGGCGTCTGGCCTAGGTTCAATGTTTGGGCTACTGTGATCACCTCCCTGAATGTACTTTAAGGCGCTTGGTCACCCAGAGTAACCAAAGGGGTATGGAACGTGATGAATGGGGGTACAGTTGATCCTATGGGTCCGATTTCCCTAGTCATCAGTTGCTAATCTTCTATTCACCTTGGTTCTTTCTCAATCTCCTAGACTGGTGTTTTCTCCTGCTTAGGCTCCTTTTGTGTTTCTTCTCGAACCTCCTACTCTGTGGAAACTTCTTCCTCTGGGACTTCTTTTTTAGAGTGGATCTCCTCTTTTTCCTGAACAACGATTTCTTCTACCGCATGATCTATATCCCCATGCAGGTTCATGAGCTTATCCATCTTGAAGATATCATCGAAATCATCGTGCAGGGGAGAGGTATCTAAATTTTCATTCAGTTCAAGGGAATCCAAACTGACGTCTACTGGGGGAATGTCGGGCATACCCAAGCCTGCGTCTGTGCTTGGGGTGGGGTTCACCTTCTACTTTTTCTTTCTTTGTAGTGGGGCCCCGACATCCAAAATACTTGCAAACTCCACCTCAGCGAATGTTTGCCTACTCATTAATGTGGTCAATGACGGGGATCCCATCAGGTGAGCAGATGCTACCAGAGTTGCGAGGAGGCCCTAGGATAGTTTGTTAGAGTAATCATTAGTTTTCTTATTAATTAAATCATGTTGATTTAATTAGTTAAGTTATTACTCTATGCTTAAGTTATACTTAGGCAACTTTCTATTTCTTTAGGGTTTCCCTTTTTAGGGTTTCGGTATCCTTTTATAAGGACTCACCGCTTTGTATTTTATAACTGAGATTGTATTCAGTATTGTTGTTAATAGAAGCTTTATTCTTGCAACATGGATTTCAACTCTCTGGCTTTTTGGCCGTCATAGCTTCTTCTCTCTTCTGTCTTATGCTTCTGTCTTGTAACTATCATACATGCAGGTGGTCTTGGGAGATTAGCTTTTAGCCTAATCTAACATGGTATCAGAGCCTTTCTGTTGTTTGCTGTTCTTATTTTGTTGAAGCACAGAGGGTTTGAAGTTCGCTAGTCTTTTCCTGGCTCTTTTTATTAGTTATGGGGGGTCTCTATTTTTTGAGATATTTTGGACCAAAATCGACCTCACAATTGAGTCCGAAAGGCCTAAAAACTCTAGAATTGATATAAAATACGTCCGATTTGGACACCGAAGCCTCGGGGAGGAATTTTGTGGCCTTCCAGGGTCGTACGGGCACACTTTTCGATGCAAAAATAAAAAAAATAAATTAAAAAACAATTGTTTTTTGTGTTAAATTTAACGCGCACAGTGCAAAATAGTTAGGGCCACCGCCGGGCCACCAGCGCTCCTCTGCCACCGGTTGGTGGTCGGCCCGCCACCCTGTGCACCCCGCGGCCCCTACCGCTTCCCCGGTCTGCTCTCCTGCTCCGCTGCGCTTTGTGGCCACTCCGCCAAGCCCGCCGCTCCGCGGCCCAGCTGCTCCCGGCTTCTCCACCGCCCCTGGCGGCCCCCTGCGTCGCCCCGCCCGACACGCGCCACCCCGCCACCGGCGATCACCGCTCCGCCCGGTGGCATGTGGTTGGTAGCCCCCGAGGGCCCTTTTTCTTATGCGGGTAGTCCTATGAGGTACCAAGGGCTGCGGCTCAGCCCCTGCGCGCGCCATGCGCCCAGGGGCCAATTTTTTTTAGCCCCAGGGGCTTCCTTTTTGGTTTATGAGGGCTTTATGACCTCCCTAGAGTGTTTTCGCTCTATCTTGAGCATCCGGGGGTCTTTTTTCGACTTTCATATACCGTCGGAAAGCTCTTTTCGAGCACTTTCTAATGATAGAGGTTGATTTTTTGGGTTTTGCCATTTCAATAGTGTTTTTTATTATTGAAGTCCGATGTCTATTTTTGCCTTTCGGAAGTCATATCTGGCTCATTCGGACTCCGTTTTTGGCAAACGAGATATCGTCAGAAAGCTGGTTTAGTGCACTATACAATTGCAGGGGTCTTTTTTCCAGATTTTGCTCTAGGTTTTCTCTCCTCTAAGTTTGGCAGTTTATGCACTCTGGTGGATTGCTTGGGTTTACAGGTCTTGGGATCTCTTCTACTGTACTTCTGGTTCACTCTTCTTTCTGACTTTTGAGCTTGTATTCTCCTTCTGTAGTATTTTTATTCTGTAAATTCACTGAGATAAAGTGCCTACTTCTATATATCTGGGATCTTATACACCTTGTACGGTTGTTGTACTCGCACTCTGTTATAAAGTGTCATGGGGGGTTATGATATTTTTGTTATTTTAGACGCATCCACCTTTGTCAAGTGAGTGTACCTTCTATGATATTAGCCCATGCTGTGTGTCGATGACACCACTCTTTATCCTATGTTTGTACATCTGTTGCACTATTGGTGTTCCTAGTTCTACTTTCTGCAGTTATCTGGCATTGCATTTCAGTGTTCCTGTCACCTCTCCCAGTTCAGCATTATGGGGGGGTTCACCTGTTGGTTCTATTGCTTCTTGGCTCGATTGATCAACTCTTCAGACATTGTCTTCTCTACCTGGTCATGCACTTTAGTGGGGGTTCCAGTAGTCTCTTCTGACAGAGTCTCTTCTGACAGAGTTTACAGCTACATGCTTCGGAGATGCTTCTTGCTCTTTCTTGTTCCTTTTCCCTAGATTGAAGGCTTAGTTTCCTTCATCTAGTTTGCTTTCTTGTTTTGGGTACCTGATCAGGCCTTGTTGCCGGGACCCATCTTTCCTACTTTCTACAGTAGTTTAGATGTTTTGCTTCTCCCTAAGTTACACTTAAGGGGGGGTGTTAGAGTAATCATTAGTTTGCTTATTAATTAAATCATGTTGATTTAATTAGTCAAGTTATTACTCTATGCTTAAGTTATACTTAGGCAACTTTCTATTTCTTTAGAGTTTCCCTTTTTAGGGTTTCGGTATCCTTTTATAAGGACTCACTGCTTTATATTTTATAACCGAGATTGTATTCAGTATTGTTGTTAATAGAAGATTTATTCTTGCAACATGGATTTCAACTCTCTGACTTTTTGGCCGCCATAGCTTCTTCTCTCTTCTGTCTTATGCTTCTATCTTGTAACTGTCATGCATGCAGGTGGTCTTAGGAAATTAGCTTTTAGCCTAATCTAACATGGTATCAGAGCCTTCCTGCTGTTTGTTGTTCTTGTTTTGTTAAAGCACAGAGTGTTTAAAGTTTGCCAGTCTTTTTCTAGCTCTTTTTATTAGTTCTGGGGGGTCTCTATTTTTTGAGACATTTTGGACCAAAATTAACCTCACGATTGAGTCTGAAAGGCCCAAAAACCCTAGGATTGATATAAAATACGTCCGATTTGGACACCGAAGCCTCGGGGAGAAATTTCATGGCCTTTTAGAACCGTACGGGCACATTTTTTGATGCAAAAATTAAAAAAAATTAAAAAACAATTGTTTTTTGCGTTAAATTTAACGCGCGCAGTGCAAAATAATTAGGGCCACCGCCGGGCCACCGGCACTCCTCCGCCACCGGTCGGTGGCCGGCCCGCCACCCTGTGCGCCCCGCGGCCCCCGCGGCTTCCCCGGTCCGCTCCCCTGCTCCGCCGCACTTTGCGGCCACTCCGCCAGGCCCACCTCCAGCCCGCCGCTCTGCGGCCCAGCTGCTCTCGACTTCTCTGCCGCCCCTGGCGGCCCCCTACGCCGCCCCGCCTGGCACGCGCCACCCCACCGCCGACGGTCACCACTCTGCCCGGTGGCGCGCGGTTGGTAGCCCCCGCAGGCCCTTTTTCTTATGCAGGCAGTCCTATGAGGGACCAAGGGCTGCGACTCAGCCCCTACGCGCGCCATGCGCCCAGGGGCCAATTTTTTTTAGCCCCAGGGGCTTCCTTTTTGGTTTTTGAGGGCTTTATGACCTCCCTGGAGTGTTTTCACTTTATCTTGAGCATCCGGGGGTCTTTTTTCGACTTCCATATACCATCGAAAAGCTCTTTCCGAGCACTTTCCAATGATGGAGATTGGGTTTTTGGGTTATGCCTTTTCAACAACATTTTTTATTGTTGAAGTCTGATGTCTATTTTTGCCTTCCGGGAGTCATATCTGGCTCATTCGGACTCCGTTTTTGACAAACGAGATATCATCGAAAAGCTAGTTCAGTGCACTATGCAGTTGCAGGGGTTTTTTTCAGATTCTGCTCTAGGTTTTCTCTCTTCTAAGTTTGGCAGTTTATGCATTCTGGTGGATTGCTTGGGTTTACAGGTCTTGGGATCTCTTCTACTGTACTTCTGGTTTACTCTTTTTTCTGACTTTTGAGCTTGTATACTCCTTCTGTAGCATTTTTATTCTATAAACGCACTGAGATAAAATGCCTACTTCTGTATATCTGGGATCTTGTACACCTTGTACGGTTGTTGTACTCACACTCTGTTATAAAGTGCCATGGGGGGTTATGATATTTTTGCCATTTTAGGCGCATCCACCTTTGTTAAGTGAGTGTACCTTCCATAATATTAGCCCACGCTCTGTGTCGATAACACTGCTCTTTATCCTGTGTTTGTATATTTGTTGCACTGTTGGTGTTCCTGGTTCTGCTTTTTGCAGTTGTCTGACATTGCATTTCAGTGTTCCTGTCACCTCTCCCAATTTAGCATAATGGGGGGGTTCACCTGTTAGTTCTATTGCTTCCTGGCTTGATTGATCAGCTCTTTAGACATTGTCTTTTTTACCTGGTCATGCACTTCAGTGGGGGTTCCAACAGTCTCTTCTGACAGAGTTTACAGCTACATGCTTCGGAGATGCTTCTTGCTCTTTCTTGTTCCTTTCTCTAGGACATCTTTTCCCTAGATTGAAGGCTTAGTTTCCTTCATCTAGTTTTCTTTCTTGTTTTGGGTACCTAATCAGGCCTTGTTGCTGGGACCCATCTTTCCTGCTTTCTGCAGTAGTTTAGCTATTTTGCTTCTCCCTAAGTTACACTTAAGGGGGGTGTTAGAGTAATCATTAGTTTGCTTATTAATTAAATCATGTTGATTTAATTAGTTA
>MU224840.1:1496404-1514168 GCA_018584345.1 Thuja plicata | reverse complement strand
GATTTAATTAGTTAAGTTATTACTCTATGCTTAAGTTATACTTAGGCAACTTTCTATTTCTTTAGGGTTTCCCTTTTTAGGGTTTCGGTATCCTTTTATAAGGACTCACCGCTTTGTATTTTATAACCGAGATTGTATTCAGTATTGTTGTTAATAGAAGCTTTATTCTTGCAACATGGATTTCAACTCTCTAGCTTTTTGGCCGCCATAGCTTCTTCTCTCTTCTGTCTTGTAACTGTCATGCATGCAGGTGGTCTTGAGAGATTAGCTTTTAGCCTAATCTAACATAGTTGTGCGCTTATTTTATGGATTGTCAGCCTTAACGTCTCTATTTTCTCTTATATTTGAGCCATTATGGGGAGCGAACCCTTGGGAGGAACCTGGGCCAGGGTATCTTCTTTCTCCTTCCCCTTTCTTGTGTTGGGTCCTGGGGCTCTGAAGGTCGAAGTGGACCTCTGAACAATTGGTCCTTTTCGGGTTCTCCTTAGACACACCCGCTCAAAATACTTGTGACTATTTTCTATAATGGGGCATCATACTTCCTTAATTATTAAATCTTCTAGAGTGGCCCAATCCATCCAAGGGAGATCCAATTTATCTAACCCTTACTCTTTACACAATGGGTCTTCTAGGGGCCCGTCATCTAAAAAAACCTTCAGGAAACCCCAAAGGTCGAGGGCTTTCATCAAGCCTTTGGACATCCATGAATGCTGGCGAGCTCGGAGACCAGAACTGTCCTGGCATTCTGCCTATAAATATTCAATATCATCTTTGTGCAGTGGGGACACCTGGGGAAGTGCTATTTCTATCTTACCTAACAGATCAAAATTGATTCTGGTATGGTGGAATTCCACCAGTCCCAGACTCTTCAATTTATTGTCTGCCTCCTTTGTTGCAGCAAGACTGCAAGAGTAGTTCCTGCAAGAGATTGGAAATGGAACATTGGTAACCTTCTTCAATGTGAAGAGGGCGTGCAGCTCTAAAATTTGTCTGCAAAATTCTAAAACAATAATTCTATCCCCATAATATCGAGGAAGAAGATAGGGTTTTTTGGAGAAGCCGGTCACCCAAATATATGTGTGCTGCTGGAATTGAATGAAGTAATTCCCATAATTACTCACCAAGTTCATCACCTCTTGCAATAACCAGTATTCGGAGTCCCGAGTAAGTATCAAAATTATTTGGTAAATGAATGCATCATTTACCCTGCAAAAAATTGGGAAGCTACGTTCCCACTGGACTTTGAGATAATGATCTCATGGCGTCAACTAGCCAGGCCCATTCCCATGAATGCCCATCATCTACAAACCCTAAAAGGCAATTCTTTGTTGGGCCAGTGCCCATAGTACGTAGGATGTCATGTGGACCCTGGAGGTCTAAAGGACACTCTTCAGTTGTGTGTCTACATGGTTGGCGATGATAGCCGCCCAATTGAAGGTATGACTGCTAGTGGTGATGTAGTAGAGAAAGTAATACATCCATGCCAAGAAATTCTAGGCATGGGGCTCTCCAAAGATCCTGCATAAAAATATAATTCCTGCCTGGATACACTCTTTGAAATCCCTGTAGGGAATCTCTAGCTTCATCTTTTTATAGTCCCTTCTCAGGGACTTCAGCCAGTGGGTGTTGATATGTTGCTGGAAGAAGGGAAGCTTCTTCAAACTCCTTTAATGATGTGGCTCAGGAGAGAACAATGATTCCCTTGAATTGAGGGATCCCCAGCCTAAAGCAAAAGTAGCTATGTCCAGATTGACGATAGTCACTGGATAGTGTAGTGGCCAGGGATCGGCGAACAAGACAACCCAAGTGGAGGAATTGTAGAGCATCGCCAGTTGGAGTATCAACTCTGATGCTTGTATGAAGCAGGGAAAAATTGCATCTTTGATGATCCCAGATGTGGCCATGTGTTTTTCCATATTATCTCCGGTGGTCCTCTATTGGTAGATGACTTGGACCAAGCCTTGCATTTCAACCCATAGTCTGGGCTCTGTGTCTGTTATCTCTTGCAACTTAGAGTCCACCTTGGACCCTATGAGAGCACCCTGCTTCAGGTAATTGGAATTCAGCGGTAAATTGGCCAACATCTTTTCGCCCTTAGTTTTTGTAGTTGCTCGAGTGGAGGTAGTTGGCAGCTTCGGGCTATTAGGAGGAGTGATCACTTTAGACATTTTGATCAATCTATCTGCAACCTACAAGACTGGAGAACTGTCAACACATGATATGATAAAAATAATACTTTAAGGACTCTAAGGAATTCACCACCATTTTGGACCTGCCCAAAAAATGTTAGCGCACATAAAAAATCCCAGAACATTAAAGTTAACAAGGATCAAATTCTGATCAACATCCGAGGCTCTAGGATATTGGATTAGGTGACAAAATGGGATGAAGACCCAGGGGCTTCTTAGTGCCTGGATTCTGGAGAAACTAGCCATTGTCGACGTGACCGGTGGAGAGTTGCACTTGGCTGACATGGGTCATCACGTGGCCACTCGACAGGCAGCGTAATGGTGTTAATGGTGATAAGTGGGCTGACACAGGGGAAGTAAATGCTAGATAGGATGGGATTTGAATGCCTACTCATGGGAAATTAATCCCACCATTAAGATAACATGACAAAGGAGAGAGAAAGTTGTCATGGCTCAAACTAAAGAGGTGCCAAGTTTGAATTGTGGTGAATACCTCTCTAACAAGCTCAATAATATAGTTTGGTCATGAGGGAGCGTGACAAGCTCAAAATAGATAGAAGGATATACATGGGGTATACATAAAATATAGAGAGGGCCAAAGTGTTGCGAGGGTAAAAGCACAACTCATAGACTAACGACAACAAACAGACACATATATAGCTATAAACAAGAAATTACACTATTTACAGAATAAAAATGAGCATTTACACTATTCTATAAAATATACAAAGTATACACACTACTAAAACTGTACAAAGGGCGGACAACCCTCTAGCAGAGCCAACCCACCAACAAGAGGTGATAGAAAAGCCAACACAAAGATGTGACAAAACAAAAAAAGAACAAAACCAGACAGAAAGCAAGAGAAACCAGAAAAAAACAAAAACTAGAAGGGAGAGAGCCGAAAGGCCTACTTGGAAACATGGGGAATGTGGGAAAGACAAGCACAGGAGGTGCTCTACAATGAGTTAAACTTTGAGTAACCATGAACAAGCACTACAAATCACTGTTTAATCAACCACTAAGCATGAGGAACAAAACATTGTTAAATCATCTTAATCACCTTTGAATCGTTCTGATTTCTCTAAGTGTTTGATCACGCTAAATGTGAAAGTGACTGGTAACTTCTATTTATACCCTTAGGGTAAAAATGTGTTTCTTTCTCTCTACAAGCTCTGGAACAAGCAAACCTCTGGACTCTGGGCCTGAGGATTCCATGTAGCCACATGTTCTCGCAAAAGAAGGCATGATGACAAAGAATCTCAGAGTCCAGGATCCTGCTGACTTAAAAGAACAAACCACCTATGGGACCGGGTCCTAGAGACAAAAGAAGACAAGAGAAAAATAAAAACAACCCTCGCAGAACCAAATCCTAGAGGGGAAACAAAGGAAATAAAAGAAACCAAGAAAAAAGAAAAAGCAAAAAGGGGGGACCCAATATTTTGCCTACAAAATGTAGGGACGGGTATGCAGGGCATAACAAATGGCGACTATCTGGGATGAATGTCTTAGCGCATTTGAGAACTTTAGAATCTCTGGTTAGAAAAAATAGAATTAAGCTTTACCTAGAGCATTCTTCTTGCAAAGCGCAAGGTGTCTAAGAAAATTGGACTCATCACTGATTCAATCTTACTGTCTTTTGTCAGTTGTGAAGTGTGTGCTTTGAAAAAAACCAAGTCGATGACCTCTAGGACAAGCAGAGAGGAGGCACTAAGCAAATCAAACCAAAGTTGTCATATCTTGCACATTTCCCCTGGATGCCAGAATTCTCTATTCTTAAGTTCTTTTCTTTTCCCTTTTCTTTCCTAGATGGAAAGGCGGTACTTCTTTCACCATGAACCTTAAGCTTAGCTAATTTTAATTGTGGTACTTCTTTCACATAGCCATCCACTTTTATATTGTCGAATAGGAGAGAATGTTCTGGACCCAGGATATTTTAATGATTTTTAGACTTGGCAAACAACTAGTGCAAATGATCTACCCCCAAGGTGTCTGATTACTTGCTTCTTAAATTTTCTTTTAACTGGTGTCCAGACTGTCAAGATGTAAATCTGATGAAGATCACCCATAACCTTTTACCATACCTTCAGAATAACTCTGGAGCATGGATAAATTTCATTATGCTAACAATAGATTTCAGACTCACTGGAATGCACAAGGTACCATTCCAAAGACCAGATGTTATGCAAAACATACCTGCCTACAAGAAGAAGGAAACATGCTGAGAACCCAGAAAATAAACAAAAATAAAAGAAATCCCAAAATAAAGGAAAACACAAAAAGGAAAAGGCGGTCTCAGAGGACGGCTAACAAACTATTTACAAGGTATTCCAAAGGAACACTAGGGAATATATTTTCAAGTAGGAACTTTACATATAGTACAACTTCAGACAAAATCACCACCTACCTTATTCAAAATAGTGCTTGAGAAACTGCCCATTGACAAGAAATGGGACGACTTCTCTGGTCATGGTGTTGAGTCGATAAGTATTTGCCCCACATATCTCAGCTATCAGATATGGTCTGAGCTAAAGCCTTTGAAACTTAGTGTTCTTTCCCTTCTTTTTCCTGGGCCTTGTCCCACAAGAGAACCAAGTCTTAAATCTGAAAGGCCTTGTACTGGGCTCTTCGGTCAAACCATCATTTTACTACTGCTTGATGAAATGCAAAATATTCAAGGGCTGCATCTCTTTGTTCCTCCATTTGCACCAGGTTTAAAATCCAAACTTCTACAATGTTATCCCGGTTGTTGAACTCTTGCATAAACAGTAAAATTGGGATCTGTAAGTTGATGGGGAATACTAGATTCTGGCCATAAACCAGATGAAATGGGGAAGTCCCCAGGGTTGCCTTTATTTGGATGTGATCCACCCAGAGGGTGAATCTAAGCTTTTGGTGCCAGTCTGGGGGTTCTATTCTAACAGATGTTTGATCACCTCAAGTATATTTTTATTGGTCGATTCAGCCACACCATTACCATGGGGGTAGTAGTTGCTAGAGAAACTCAGAGTGATCTTTCTTTTGTAGGTCCATTAGAGTAATTGTGCCGAAGAAAATGTCAAACCATTGTCACACACTATAGAAAATGGCATTCCAAAATGGGTGACTATATTTTCTTTCAGAAATTTAATAACTACGTCTGCCGTGTTGTTTTTTTAAGGAATTGCTTCAGACCACCGGGTGCAATAATCGATAGCAGTCAGAATGTACCAGTGGTTGGCAGACAAGTTGGGGTTGATTTCCTTGATAAAGTTAAATGCCAATTGGATGAAGGGTCTAGCTTCGAAGACAGGCTATAAAGGCATAGACAAGTTTCACTCATGATGTGTCGTTGTTTGGCAAGTATGGCACCTCCTGACGTGAGTATAGACATCCTTAAAGATACATGGCTAATAGTATCCAACCTAGAGTATCTGATGGGCAGTGGCATTAGCTGAGCCATGTCTAGTTCCAAATTGCCCATGAAATTCTTCAATCATCTTTGTAGCTTGGTCCCTATCTATGCACCAGAGGTATACCCCTTCATAGTTCCTGCAAAAAAGTGTTCCATTTTTTATCATGAAATGTGCGCTTTTCAGCCACAAGGGGCGACGTTTGTTTGGGGGTAGCCCCTCCGAGCATTTATTGTTCAACAATAAGTATACCAGGTCAGTATACCATGGATCTTGAGTGATGGACTCCACTGTATATATCTGGCATTCAATATTTGGAGTTCCTTCTACCATCGCTCTACATAGTCCCTGGCCTCAAACTATCTTCAGGGATTGCATTTCCAAATCATACTCTTGGAGGATGGCCATCTATTTCCCCCGTTATTCACCCAATTCACTCTATAGGAGCAGAGACTTAATAGCCTGGTCTAGGATTATAGCATGCACCTTGCTCTGGATAATGTAATGCCATAATTTCTTCATGGCGCAGACAAGAGTAAAGGCCTACTTTTCCAAAGATGAATACCAAACTTCTGCGTTCTTAAAGGGGGAGCTCATAAAAGCTATTGGTTGTTCTTTCCCTTCAACCTTCTAGGTCAAAACTATTGCGACAGAATGCGATGAAGCAAAGGAGTATATGTGAAAAGGGAGGGAGTGTAACCACCTAAATTTGGTCTATTCTAACTATGGACCCTATTTGCCCTAAGTGTGATCATACCCTCGATTATGTCCAAACGACCCTGTTACTGCTTGGCATAAATCTTTGAATCAATTTAATGTCTTAGGTGATTTTTATCACTGAATTATATTAACTATTATAGCCATATAAATCAAATCAATTCAAAATCAAACATGGCTATAGTATTTAATTATAAATGAATTAAATAAATCCCAAAATCAAATACCCACTTGCAAATAACCCATTCCCCTAGCCTATTTAATTTAAATAAAATGGCTATAGTCCCCTAATTATTAAAAAGCAATTTCATTGTTTAAATAATTAATTTCTATATTTCTAAATGAATTAAATAAGTTTATTTTATTTATTAATATTTCCCTAAACCCCAACCTAACCTATCTCAACCACTTCTACCCTGGGTTCTAACCCTTCTCAACCCATTCACCCATACTAATCTAATCCTAATCCTAAAATCTACCCTAACCCACCTCCTAATGTTGTCACATTCCATTAGGGAATGCTTAACAACTCCACCCACTTGAGAAAGTCCACTTTCTCAAGCTGGACTTTCTTAAAGTCCTCCTTCTCAAGCCACCCTCCCTTGCTTCTTAAAGGCCTTCATTAATGCCTTATTAATGAAAGGTATCTTAAGCCTATGTCTCTCCCATGCCTTATTAATGCCTTGGGCATTAATGCTTCTTACACCTTCATTTATGAGCTTCCTAATTCATAAATTCACCTTGTCCCCCCTCTCTTTTTCCCATTCTTCTATAAATAGAAGCCATTTTTGAGAGTAAATAAGCCTTCACATTAGATCAAAAATACATTGTTATGCTATTGGATTAATTCTATATCCATATTTCACTCATTATTCCATGCTTTTGCATTGTTTTCATTAGAGCTAGAATGTATGCTTTTTCATCTTTTAGCTTGTTTTTAACTCAAAATCCTTCATGCTAGGTTGTATTCGTCACTGATTTGTAGCATATTCTGAGGGTTGATATGTTACTAATTACACTCCTAGTTAGTAGGCAATAGGTTGATATTAGTAGTTTTGAACATTTTATCTAACCTTTCAAGCTAATGCAATGACTTATTGAGTGTTTGTGTCTTTTTCATCAGGGACCCAAATACACATGCACATTTCTGGCGCCCACCATGGGGCTTGAATTTTGATTTAGCCTCATTTATAACACTTTTTTTGCAATTTGCAGGCTCAAGAATCAGTCACAGAATCGCATTTAATCTTGCAGGATCGCATCCCAGATACGCCATCGTACCATGTAAATTCTGGCTCACATCCAGGATTTCCCAGATCGTTTCTAGTTTTGGCTCTCATCTTGTCAGCTAGGGCTCACATTTGGTAAATAGGATCGCATCCCAGATACTATACCCTATTTAGTAGGATTTTAGGATCGCATCTGGTTTGAAAGCTTGTGCATTTCATTTAACTAATCCTAACATTTTGACAAAGTGGTGTTTGTGGTATTTTGCAGCTTGATAAGTGCTTGCAGGGCATATTTGGAGGTTTTCATGGAGTTAGGCTAGATAAATACTAACGTAGTTTTACAGGTTGCCAACCCCCATCTTGACTTCTATTTATTCACTTTCCAAACTTAAAAACCATTTCTCAAACTTGCTAAGATGATCAGATATTATGCTCTTTTCCTCTTGAGGAAAATTAAAAAGTCAGACGTTGTCTTATCATTTATGATGAAATAGGGAGTACATGAACAATAAACACACTGTTTAATTCATTTTGGGATAGAAATTGAACAAACACAAATCACTAAATCATGTGGGATCATTGAAAAAAATTGTATAATTCTTTTCGGATTCAGTAATTGAACAAAACAAAGCACTAAATATGTGGGCTCAATGAACAACACATCGTTTAATTACTTTTGGATCAGAAATTGAACAAACACAAACTCACTACATTTTGTGGTTAATGAACAACACAAACTTTCCCTTGCTATTTGCTTTAAAATAGGAACCATTAAATCAATCTCAACATAGCTTGAGGGAAAGAATTTTTGTTTTAAGTGTTTGAGAAGAAAATGGCATGGACTAGGAGAGTATGCTCTTCTTCTTTTGAAGAATTAGAAATCTAGAAATTCTAAGCTCACCAATCCTGGTTACCAATCTTTTAACAATAGAGGGCCTGTCGGTTGAGGAAAAAATCTCCCGGGAATGACCCAAGTGAGGACAGGTCTTACGTCGACCCTTCCAACTCACTATAAATAGTTGCTTCCTTCTAGGCCAAAGCCTCGGAAGATGAAACTAGTTTTGTTCTTAGAATTTTGACATCATTCTATGAACATATCTGGATATATGTAGAGCAGAGCTGCTTGAATCTTGCTTGCGAGACTACATATATTCAGGTACTCATAGGGCTATACACCTGAATTTTGCCTTGTGCAATTCTATGGAGGACAGTTTCAAATGGATTGCCCAATAATCTACAATAATTTCAACTGAAATAATACCCGATTCATCTCCGAAAGGGTGATAATCTTTGTGCAAGGAAAAAAGTAATTGCCCCAGGACACTCATCATATCGTGCCCTCACTTGCGTTTGGAGTCGGCTAATACAACATCATGACTAGAGCCATTGCGTGCTTGGTGATGGCTATATTCTGATTAGCAGTTGAGTGTGTACCTAAGTCAACGAGCAAAAATTTTCATCCTCCACCTAGAAAATAGGACAAAAGAGTGTTTGATTCATCCTCTTAACAAATGCAAAACTATTTGGCGTGTTTGAAAGATCACTAAAAAGATAAAGCTCCTCAAAATAATCAACAAATTTCAATCCCTGGAGTACATGTATTTTTCACGCCTTACAAACACCTCTTGATAAAATCTGGAAACAAACAACTTCACGCTCTTCAAAAATAAAATTTTCAAAACTGACTCAAACTGACAAGACCATCATAAGATTGCATCTTGTTTTTCTTAAGTTGTATCATGTATTTAGGATCGTATATGGTGCATTGGATCACATTTAGTCAGCATATAGTTGCATATAGGTTTTAGGATCACATCTGGTACCATTAGAGGCTCGTATCTGGGAGCTCGCATTCAGAACAATATGCATTTCTAGCAGTTTTTCTTAGAAAGTCTCAGTTGTTTTAGGTACCATTTTTGCTCTTTAGCTGGTCCATGTTGTCTCCTCTGGCCTCCTTGCTATTATTTTCAAACACTTTCAAAACATCCACCTTGCATGCTTAGTCAATTTTCATGATAGGTTCAATACGCGTGGTCTATCCATCCTTTATCAACAAACTTGGTTCCCAGCTCACTATCAGGGCATTCTAACCCTCTAACATTGGAATCATTTACATCCACCAACAAACAAATAGTTACTTCTACCTAGACACACCCACTTGAACGGTCTAAAAACCATATTCACACTATTGGGAAACGTTGATGAAGTTGAGAAACAAACTTCATGGTTAACATGAGACGCAATAAGTACACAACTGACGGATCAAAAGTGCCTCCTAAAACACCACACTTTCAAAGAGAAACTTCTTGAAATTCCCTTTTTGATCTTGATTCACCTCCAATGGGTAGCAACACTAACGACTGGAGCAAGGCCTTCGAGGGTTATAATGATGGCAAATGAGCACAATCTGAAGCCACAGAAGAGGAAGAAAGACCCAAGTTTGAACATAATCTATTTGGGTCTGACAATGAAGAGGAGATTCTTGAAGATGAGTATGAAAAACTTAAATAAAGCAAACAAATCCATAAGCTATTGGAACGGATAATTGGTGATGATAAAGAGAAATACTTCCTCCATCTAGCATCCACTGGTGTCAAGTTACCCAAAGATTATAATGTGGATGATCTCAAAGAAAAGGAGGTACCAAATCCGATATCTATCCTCACCAAATAGCTCAATCAAATGCAAACAGAGCTCACAAACCTCAAGCAAGAGAAGGATAAACCTAAAACAAAATACTCTTTGGACACCATTTGTCCATTTCCTTTCGATAAAAATATCACTATGGTTCCATTTCCTCCTAACATGACAAGGCCAAAGTATGACAAATACACAAGAGAAATTGATCCCCATGACCATGTAAGAGAATTATGTGCTCTAAGCATTGAGTACATGCACGAGCCCACATACCTCATGCAACTATTTCCAGAAAGTCTAGGAGGTAATGCCATGGAGTGGTTTTCAAAACTGAACCCTAAGGTCAAAACATTCAAGGAATTAATGCAACGATTCATTCAACATTACTCCTACAATATTCAACATGATGTAACCATGATGGACCTATGCAATACCAAACAGAAAATGGGAGAATCTTTCACACACTTCCTACAAAGATGGAGGAAGATTTTTGCATGATATTCAAGAGTCATTCCTGAAACTGAGAAGATGGAAATCTTTGTCAATAATCTGATACCTGAATTAAGTTATGCTCTACAAATGCAAGATTCACCTAGCTTTGATAGGATGATTAAAAATGCCTTCCGTATTGAGGAAGTCATGGTCAAAAAGGGGGAGATCACCCTTCAAAATGAGAACAAAGGTAGTAGCTCCAACTCCAAACCTAAATGGTGGAAACTGAACAAGAATGTTGTTAATGACAGGTAGTAGCTCCAACTCCAAACCTAAATGGTGGAAACTGAACAAGAATGTTGTTAATGATAGAGTAGTTGATGCCTCTACCATTAATTCTAAGCCTGAAGCATTCAATCTAACAAATGACATGCAAGAAAGCAAAGAGGTTAAAATAACACCTCCCGTTCCCAAAATAAACAATGATAACAACAAGGAACGCACATGGACTTCAAAACCCCAAAGAACATTCACTCCTTTGGGGGAAACTCTTGAGACTGTCTTAAAAACATTGGTGGATAACAAAGTTCTTACAATTCCCAATTCCAAACCGTGGGAACCAATGGTCGAACCCAGGTGGTGGGATGATAACTCCTATTGTATCTTCCATAAAAACAAGGGACACAAGACAAATAATTGTCTCAATCTTAAACACATTATCTAAGACCTCATCGAAGGAGGTAAGATCAAGGTGGATGGACATACTACCAATGAGGACCATACAACATTCAACAAACCTTTTCCTAATTACAATCAAGGAGAAACATCCAAAGGGAAAGGTAATGAGGTAAATTACACCTATTCCAAACATGATAATGTGATCAATATGCTTGATATTAAAACTGAATCCATCAATGTGATCACGATCAAAGGTGCTTCATCCTCCTCAAATGCCGTCATAAGGAGCCAAGCATAGGTGACCATCAAAGGACCTCCCAAACCAACATCAACACCCAAGGTTCCTATTGTGACTATTCCTAAACCAGTCGCAAAACATGTGGTCACTATCCCTGGAGAAAAATATGACTTGGTAGACCAATTGCAAAGAATCACTGCCAAAATTTCTATCTTCGAGTTACTCAAAATATCCACTATACATAGAGAAATCTTAGAACAAGCTCTACACGCTGCTAATGTTCCAAAAGATATAGATATAGACAAGTTCCAAGCGATGGTCAATCATATCTCAGCACCGCATTATCTCTCTTTTTCTGAAGAAGATAACAAGTCATTGACCCATCCGCACAATCAACCCCTCCATATCGAAGTCCTTATTCATAGATCCCGTGTTAGACGTGTATTGATAGATGGAGGCACCAGATTGAATATCTGTACACTAGATTTAGTCAAGAGGCTAGGCCTCTCAGAGTAAACAATTGACTCTAGAAACAAGATAACCATCAAAGCCTATGATGAGGAAGAAAGATCCTCCAAAGGTATTATTTGTCTACCCATCAGAGTTGGGCCAATTGAAAGAGATGTCATATGTCAAGTTCTGGATCTACCACTAGCCTACAATATTCTACTAGGGAGACCATGGATTCATGAAATGCAAGTTGTACTGTCCACTTATCACCAATGCATAAAGTTCCCACATAATGGGGTGGAAATGACCATTCCTGCCGATGCCAACTACACTTGCAACAATATTAAAGCAGGTAGCATGATTCCACACAACAAAGAGGCTATGGATGCAGTTACTCCTGAAACAACCAAAGACATGGTTATGAAAGGTTTTAGCAAAACATTGAAACTTCAAGAAACAGGTATGGGAGAGTACAAGTTGGACCTGACTCCTTCACTAATAGAACTTCTAGTATCAATGAGATCCTATGGAAAACCATCGTCAAAATTCACACCTCTAACACTCAAAGAGCCAGAAGTACACAAGGCAACTGGTATGATAAAGGCATCCACATCTTCTTCAGATAACACAGAAGAACAGGAAATCTTGAACTGGCTTTACAAAGGAGAACCAACGGACTCTGAGGTCAAACATGTGAAGATATCCCCAAAATAGTATGGAAAGGGATATGATTTCCTCAAACAAATGGGTTACAAAGGAAAAGGACCTCTGAATGATGCAGGATGAGGGATCATTGAACCCATACCTATGGAGTTCCACCTCAACAAAGATAAAATAGGAGTGGACTTTAATACCCAATCCAACAAACCTACTTCAAAAGAGGGTCCACCTTCTGCAATTGGGAGTGACAAAATAGATGAGATAGTATTGGAACCATGGCCTTATGAGAGATTACTACATATTGGTACAGAGAATCCTGAATATCAAGGGGAATGCTACGTACCTAGTTTTGAGGTACCACATGATCTTCACACTCCTTTTCTAGAACAACCACCCATTCCAGAGGTAGGAGACACCATAGCAACGATCACTCAAGAGGAACCCCGGTCACAAAATTTACATCCTAACTGGGGGCAATTAGTCACAATTTCACATGTCCTAGATCTACCTCACTTTGATCTACAAGCAGCTAACCGAGTCCATCAAATAAACATTGATGAATATTTAAATAGATATGATGATGATGTCATAGAATCTCATGACTATGAGTGGGATCGGCTATCTATTGCCTCCGAAGATATTGGGATAGACACAATTCACATGTTTGCAACTTCCTCAGCTCCTAGTAAAAGACCTGACACTCCCTTTAATGATATTGATCCTCCTAAAGCAGAAGAAGAGTTCCTTCCCCTGATCATTGATGGAGATACTGGTAAATACATAACTCTACTAGAATTCCATAGGCTACAAGCAAGAAGCCTCCTTTTACAAAGGGATGATGATGAGATCTCTACTGACGAGTCACTAGAGTTTGATCCATATATGACTGACAACAACCCTTTTAACAACTATCTCACTCTTATTGATCTAAACATTGAAGATATTAACTTAATAGACTGTCTCATGTCGGTTAACAGTTTTGATACTAACATGATGTTGTCCTTCTCAGAATCTAACTCCCTAAAATTGGTACTTCCAGACCTGATCGATTGGACTAAAATAGATCCTACACCTATGCTCGACTTTTCCAATGACCATTCCCTAGCTTGTTATCTTAATTCTTGTGAACCTTATCCTTCTTCCACCAATGCAAGGAGTGAGAACATGTCACAGGAGGATATTAAGTTTTTTAGTCACAAACTGAAAAATCAAAAGAAAAAGCGGACTGATGGTGAAAACCACTTTGTGGCAGTATCAGATCCCAAAATAGTAAAGAAAAAGACATATCCAATGGTGAAAACCTCTTAGAGGTGCCAAAGGATGAGACTCTTGATATCCTCCCTGAACACTTTCAGGAAAGATCTTCGGTATTGATTGAACCAACACAACCAGCAAACTTGGGCACTATTGAAAATCCTCAAATAGTTCATCTGGCTCAATCTTTATCAGAAGAAGAAAAGGTGCAGTTCATAGAGTTCCTAAAGGAGAAGAAGATCAACTTTGCATGGTCCTACACTGATATGCCTGGGCTAGATCCTAATATTATCATGCACCACTTATCTATAGCTCCCGGGATCAAGCCCATGAAACAGAAACTTAGAAAAATGCATCCTCTTGTTGCATTACTGGTGAAAGCAGAACTAGAAAAGTTGCTAAAAGCTGGATTCATTTGAGTCATTGCCTATGCAGCATGGATCTCCAATGTGGTCCATGTTTCAAAAACTGATAAATCTATTAGGATCTGTACGGACTTCAGAGACCTCAATAAAGCATGTCCGAAGGATGACTTCCCTCTACCAAATATTGACATGATTATAGACCTTACAGCTGGCTTTCAAATGTATTCATTAATGGATGGATTCTCAGGCTATAATCAAATCAAGATTGCCCCTGAGGATCAAGAGAAAAATGCATTCACATGCGCATGGGGCACCTTTTGCTAGAATGTCATGCCTTTCAAGCTAAAGAATGCCAGTGCAACATATCAAAGAGCTATGATAACAATATTCCACGACATGATGCACAAGAACATGGAAGACTACGTCGATGATACATTGGCCAAATCTAAAGAATGAAGTACTCACATTGCTGACCTAAGAAAGATATTGGATCGAATGGAATAGTTCCAACTCAAGCTTAATCCCAAAAAATGTGCCTTTGGGGTACAATCAGGCAAGCTCCTAGGATTCATAGTATCAGCAAAGGGAATCAAGGTAGATCCTGCGAAGGTAAAAGCTATTCTAGAGATGACTCCTCTATATAGCATCAGTTAGATGAGGACACTACAAGGGAGACTCCAGTCTATTAGGAGATTCATGTCCCAACTTGCAGATAAGGCACAACCCTTTACTAAGCTACTACATAAAGGGGTTACATTCAAATGGGATGAGCACTATGAAGCAAACTTCAAAGAATTGAAAGGGTACCTATCTACTCAACCTATTCTTATGGTGCCTATTCATGGAAAACCTTTGCTTCTATATATTTCAGCTACAACTACATCCCTAGGAGTATTACTAGCACAAGAAGATGAAACAAAGAAAGAAAGAGAAATCTACTACATTAGTAGAACATTGGTCGCTTATGAGCTCAATTATAGCATCATAGAAAAAGCATGCTTAGTAGTTGTCTTTGCGTCACAAAAATTGAGACACTACATGCTCTCATATGGTCAAGCTCATTGCTAAGATCGATCCTCTAAAGTATCTTTTGAGTAGGACAACACTAACAGGGCATTTGGCCAAATGGGTTCTGATTCTAAGTGAATTTGACATTGAGTATGTTGAACGATGAGCTATTAAAGGATAGGTACTTGTAGATCAATTGGTTGATTCACCACTTCAGGATGATGAACCATTACTAATTGAATTCCCTGACAAAACAATCATGCATCTCATTGAACATCCATGGAAGATGTACTTTGACGGATCATTTACTCAACAAGGATCTAGAGTAGGAGTTCTCTTCATCACTCCACAAGGATACAAGATTCCTAAATCTTACAAATTGATGTTCCCCTACACCAATAATATCTTAGAATATGAAGCATTGGTCAATGACCTCAAGCTGGCTATGGAATGGAAGGTCATAGAGTTACACGTGTATGGTGACTCCCAACTAATTATTAATCAAGTCAATGGGGAGTATCAAACAAAAGATGAAAAGTTGATGCCCTACAAGAGATTAGTTGATGATCTAAATAAATACTTTGTCTTCGTCACCTTCCAATAGATACCAAGATCAGAGAACAAGGCTGCAGATGCTATGGCTACCTTGGCATCCATGTTACAACTAGAGGAGCATCAATTCTGCTATGACTTCTTGGTGAAATAAATCTCCTATCCTGCATTTGATACTCCTGAATACTAGGTAATATGTGCCTTGACTACCCCAGAACAATCCCGATATACTGATATTATTGCCTATCTTTCAGACCAAACCATTCCCACCAATCTATCTAGAAATGAGAAAAGATCCCTAATTAGGACAACATCACGTTACGTACTCATAACTAACAACCTATATCGACGCAGTCTCGACGGTACACTACTTTGATGTTTAGAACTAGAAGAGTCTGATCTCACATTAAAAGATGTCCACGAAAGTATATGTGGATCACACTTGAATGAATTTTCATTAGCCAATAATCTACTCAGAGTGGGCTATTATTGGCCTACCATGGAGAAAGATGCTATTCAATTTTCAAAAGCATGTTTTAAATGCCAGACACATGGAAACCTTATTCATGCTCCTACCAGAGAACTGATACCTTTCATAACACCTTGGCCATTTCAGCAATGGGCCTTTGATTTGGTTGGACAAATATATCCCAACTCTTCAAATGGACACAAGTTTATCATTACGGCCACTGAGTATTTCAAAAAATGGGTCGAAGCCATGCCGCTAATCAAAGCCACTGGCAAACAGGTAGCTATGTTCATTCTAAACTACATTATTTATAGATATGGGATACCCTCTTCAATTGTGATAGACAATGGGGGGCAATTTAAAAATCAAGACATTGATGACCTTTGTGAATAGTTTCATATCACTCAACATTGGTCCTCAGTCTATTATCCTCAAGGTAATGGACAGGCTGAGGCATCAAACAAAAATATTCTCAAAATCCTACACAGAACTATGAGCAAGTCAGGCAGAGACTGGCACTTACAACTAAATTTGGCACTATGGGCCTACATAACAAGCATCCAAACACCAACTGGAGCCACACCATTTGCTCTAGTCTATGGCGCTGAAGTAGTACTACCTATTAAGGTTGAAATCCTGTTGGTTAACAGATTTGTCTTCAAAGAAAATGATTACAAATTGACCCCAAAATGCCCAAATAAGAAGACTCAACCAGCACCAACAGTTGGGTCACTTTGCTATTGAAGAGCGTAAGCGCCCTCTGAATTATTCAGGTACATCTCCTTGTATATGATTTACAATGAATTAACTAAACTATAACCAATAATGCTTTTAACCTAAAAGCAAGAAAGGAAATCAAACATCTGCTCATAACTATGCTGCGGATGCTGAAAATGGATTTACAGAATGAAGAGAAAAGAAGCAAGAAGAAATAACAACAAGACTGAAAGCTACAAATTTTAGGAACACAGTTACATAATACTCAAAGGTTTTATAGTAACTGCAATTATGAATAGAGCAGCATTTAAAGATAATAAAAAAGACTCAAAGTTCTATTTTAATCAGAAGAGAAAGAATATTTAAATACAAAGATTTAATTAGCATTCTTCTCCTCTCTTCAAACACTCAATCAAAGCCTCACAGAACAAAGATTCTGAACGTAAACTTCCTGAAAAAGAAACTAAAACTTCCTCCCTTATCCCTATTCTCCCTGCATTACAATAAAAATATCCTAAACTATCCCTCCCCTGGCACAAAGTCTCTCAGGTTAGGCGGAATTCGGAACCCCCAAAATGTGAAAAACTTTACAATAAAAAATCCTTTGGATTGTATTTCGGTTCTAATAACTGTTTCTTGAAATTCTCTTTGCTCTTATATTTTCACTATTTCATGGCTTCACTACCTTCATCCCCAACTCTTTCGGCATTGAACATTATTCAAATGGCTTATATTATTATAAAGTTGGTTATAACTGGGTTACATGTGTCTTGTCTA
>MU224840.1:1482638-1496214 GCA_018584345.1 Thuja plicata | reverse complement strand
CATCTTGGCTCCATGCTCCTCATGAATCGGGTACATCACTGACATTCGGTATATGTGCTTCATAATACTTGTAAACTTTTGGCATTTTGCATCATACATCTTGCGGTCTGTGTGCATACATTAAGCAACTTGAAGATTCACGTTAATATATGGGGGGGCATCAAACTTCTGTCAAGAAGATATCATTTTCATTCGGGTTACAAATTCAATTGGATTTCCTCCATCTACCAACTCACATAAAGACTATGGAGTCTCCTTTGTTTATGAGTATGCCTAATAATCCTCAAATCAGGGTCTTTGACGTATTCTGTCAAACAGTTTGCATGTGAACCCGAAGCTTCAAGCCATTGATATGCTTTCAAAACATGCCTTTCGTCGACCAAACTGTCTGATGGGTATGCAGTATTATGGGATGATGTTCGAATTTGAACTTTGGCTTCTATTATTATGAATCAATATCATTTGAATCTAATCTAGAGGTTCAAAGATTCAATACATCAGGCCACTGTCCACTTCCATGCCGCTCCCATGCACTGTTGTTGGAAACCTCATGGGCTCACTAATAGGCATTTTCCATTGAATTGTGGCTTCAAACTGTTGAATTGGATCATATCGGGAGGTGAGCTTGATTCCTTAATAGAGATGTGTCGAGCAATACTGAATTCTTCACCTGGCATTCAATTCTTGGCTTGGGTTCACAGCGTAGCAAAGCCAACTGCTCTTGATCCTCCCGAAATAGAGTTGTATGGAAATGAATAGATCAGAGACATGATGACACTCACTATTGTAGCCCTCAGGATTGCCATATATCAAGTTTTTGGAAATTTCCTGTTGATAGTTTGTAGTTTCTTTTAATTCCAGCATCATCTATTTTAAATTGTACCTGTAGACCATTCCTTTGGAGAGAATGATGCAGAGTATGAACAGGGCTTGAGGCACGGTGGGAGTCGAGAAAGGGAGTGTGTCCATTTTTACAAAAGAAAACACCTCCTTTATTGTATACAATATTCACATCTTCATCACCAGACCACCTTGAATAGTGCATCTCAAACTGTTACTTGGCATTGTGATTATAAAGTTGCGACCCTCAATGCTTTACTACCCAGCGAATCAATTGGAGAAGTGGGGTTGGAAGATTGTGCCATTGATGAATTAAGTGAGACAAAATTCTGAATTGTGCTCCTTGTTGTTTTTGAGAATAACTATCTATCTTTCCATTAACAAAATCATACATGGAATGCCATGATTTTGAATTGCACCAACAGGGATACCAAGACCAGTGACTAAACTCGCAGTACCCCTAAACATTCTGCTTTGAATTATCTCACTGTTTTACCGCAGGTGCTATAACATCAGTTACCTTAGAGATATTTTAAAACCAACATCATGAAAGTGGGGAAATTAAGTATTAAAGCCATTAACCTCGGGTATATACTTTTAAAATTTAGCACCACTATATCATCTTTATGCATATTGGAAAAAATGCAATCCATGATGCAAATCGACAAATTGCCCCATTTACAAATTTAGGAACCATCTCATCAGGCTTAAAAGATGTTTGACAATGGCCTTTGAATTGGTGTGGATATCAAATCTACACTCCACAACCACTTGTCTACCATGTAGCTTTTATCTGTCTCAACCTCTGTCACTCTGGAGGCTAATTGTGATCGAATCAGTTTACCCATCTCAATGTCTTACTGTGTTTGGAGGGATTCGAGCATGGGAATTTAGCACCTTGAAATGATATATAAGTTTTCGAAGGTACCTCTGAACCATTTGTACCAACTGAAGTTGCCAAACTTGGTGAACCTTCCTGTGAAGCCATCTGAATCTGGATATGATGATCTTTGCACTTGTTGAACTAAGGAGCATCTCCAAGTCATTAAGAACTGGAACTTAGAGTTGAATCTTGAAGTTGATCTCTTTCATTGACAACCGGTGAACCTGCAAGATGAACCACCTTGAACCATCATTCAAAGGGGTTCAAGATGCTAAACTGAAAATTTTATTATCAGGGTCTGTATTGGTACCAACATGGGCTCTAACTATGGGACTGCTTTTGGCACAAAAGCAAAGAACTCCAACAATCTCTGGGAAAAGGACAAGTGCCTAGCATCCATTGGGTGAATAGAGTCAATAGAGGATGGAGGAAAGGGAGCTTCTTGCAGACGGGTGGAGGGGAGCAGGGAAACACAACCAAAAACTCCTAAACTACCAGTAAGAACAAAGCTTGCACCTTATTCAAACTAGCAGACCAGAATAAGCGCCACAAAAGCAAACTAAAACTAGGCACAACAAAATTTTTATATACAAAAGATAGGGCAAGCAACCCATACCTTAAAGAACACACCCAGTTGCTCATGTGAAACCATTTATCGGCTGGGAGAAGTAGGAGCCGGTACGGAAGAGTGGCTAAAAAGTGAAGAGCATCCTTCCCAAAAGAAAGCAAGAAGTCATCATGATAAAAGTCCCAATAATAATGAATTGCAGAAGACCTTCAAAAAGAATATCGGGTCCAAACAACCACCTCGCATCATACACTTCCGACAACAAAGTGTCAACACCATGTTTAATTAGCTGGTTTGCATTAGGAATATCAACGTTTTCTGCATAATTCTCAGAGATAAAAATCAAACTTTTGATGGAGCATCCTTTTAAACCAAGAAAATGACTCTCAACAGTTCTGTTATAACAATCTGAATGTAGACTCACTAATGAAATGCTCTCATCATCTCCAAAATAGAATGATCCCATTTCAGGATAATTTTCAGGTAGCTCATCTTCATAATCAAACTCAAAAGCCTCCATTTCAAAATATGCATGTGGTAATTTGACAAAAAATGAGGGGTCACCTTTCATGTTATCATAACCTCCCAATGATTCAAGCTGCAGTAATTCATTGTTATCTTGCGAGTAGTCAAATTGAAAAGACTCAAATTCCGCTTGCATGTCTTCATGATAAAAATTCTCTATTTTGACACCATTGCACCTTTCTTGATCATTTTGATTTTTTATATTTTCCTTGTCAAGCCCACTTGCTAGAATTACATTAGATGTTTCAAATGCAAAAGAATCATATTTTGAAAATGAAAGATTTTCAAACAAACTTTCACCCACTCTTTCATTGCCAAAATTTGGCTCTACATGAGACATACTTGGATTCTCTGCTTGTGTAGTGGGATTACTCACCTTCTCAGAAGGGTCATCAAATTCCACATAGAAATGATAATTTCCTGCAATGTTAGGGAAATCATTTTCAATCACAGGGATTTTTTGAAAATCTTCATGATTGAGAACCGTAAAATCTTGATGGAGAGAGATAGGTGATGTTGTCTTTGCTACTTTCATGGAAGGCTTATTTTGTAAACACATTGTCTTTGGATAACATTGTTGTTCATAAGGACAAATTTCTATTTGTAAAATTCCTGCATGTTTCAGCCCACTTAATATCATGGCATCATCTAACCCAACAGCCTCCCTCTGTGCATCTTCCAATTTTTGCACCTTTTGACATTTTAATATAAATCTTATTAAGTTTGCATTGCAGCTATGAAGACACATAACTGATTACTTTCACTTGGCTGGCAAGTTTGAGGAATTTTACCCACACATCTATTGAATCTATCAATAAAATCCCTCATAGACTCATCACTTTTTATTTCAATTTGAAAAGATTCATCAACAACTGATAAGTGTCAATGATAGGCTGAAATTGTATCAGGAATTTTACCTTTAAAACATCCCAACCGGTGATGCATCCATCTTGCAGATTTTGAAACCATTATGCAACATTTCCCACAGGGCTTTGAACAAACAGTCTAACAAATATGTTTTCTTCTTGCATGCCAAGAATCCTGCATGCAACAGTGACTGCTTTGATGTGATCATTTGGATCCTGAGATTTGTCTCCAGAAAATGTGGGAAGGTATTCCCTGGATCCTTTAGGTAGGGCTGAATACTAAGCCAAGGAAAATGGTCCAATTCAATCCCCCCATGGCTGAACGGTGGCCACAGCCATAATACACACTGGCATTCTTCTACCAAAGACTCAACATATTTAAAACATAGAGTCACCAACCTCCATCCTCGGGGAGGTACCTTCAAATTTCTGAGAAAAGAAAGCACTGAGACTGCGATTCCTTTCCCCAGTAGATTCGCCAAAAATATGTTGGTTAACAGATTTGTCTTCAAAGAAAATGATTACAAATTGACCCCAAAATGCCCAAATAAGAAGACTCAACCAGCACCAACAGTTGGGTCACTTCGCTATTGAAGAGCGTAAGCGCCCTCTGAATTATCTGGGTATAGCTCCCCGTATATGATTTACAATGAATTAACTAAACTATAACCAATAATGCTTTTAACCTGAAAGCAAGAAAGGAAATCAAACATCTGCTCATAACTATGTCGCGGATGCTGAAAAGGATTTACAGAACGAAGAGAAAAGAAGCAAGAAGAAATAACAACAAGACTGAAAGCTACAAATTTTAGGAACACAGTTACATAATACTCAAAGGTTTTATAGTAACTGCGATTACGAATAGAGTAACATTTAAAGATAATTAAAAAGACTCAAAGTTCTATTTTAATCAGAAGAGAAAGAATATTTAAATACAAAGATTTAATTAGCATTCTTCTTCTCTCTTCAAACACTCAATCAAAGCCTCACAAAAAAAAGATTTTGAACGTAAACTTCCTGAAAAAGAAACTAAAACTTCCTCCCTTATCCCTATTCTCCCTACATTACAATAAAAATATCCTAAACTATCCCTCCCCTGGCACAAAGTCTCTCGGGTTAGGCAGAATCCGGAACCCCCAAAATGTGAAAAACTTTACAATAAAAAATCCTTTGGGTTGTATTTCGATTCTAATAACTGTTTCTTGAAATTCTCTTCGCTCTTATATTTTCACTATTTCATGGCTTCACTACCTTCATCCCCAACTCTTTCGACATTGAACATTATTCAAATGGCTTATATTATTATAAAGTTGGTTATAACTGGGTTACATGTGTCTTGTCTATGCTGTCGTGTATCATGTTCTTCTTGGAGATGCCTTCATGATACTTATTTGACACATCATCATAGTTTTGGTTGGACTCATAATTGGTGGTGAAAACTATCTTCAAACAACTATCTTTCTTTGCTAAGGCTCGGGCTCATTCCTCCATCTTGGCTCCATGCTCCTCATGAATCAGGTACATCACTGACATTCGGTATATGTGCTTCATAATACTTGTAAAATTTTGGCATTTTGCATCATACATCTTGCGGTCTGTGTGCATACATTAAGCAGCTTGAAGATTCGCATTAATATATGGGGGGGCATCAAACTTCTATCGAGAAGATCTCATTTTCATTTGGGTTACAAATTCAATTGGATTTCCTCCATCTACCGACTCACATAAAGAATACAGAGTCTCCTTTGTTTGTGAGTATGCCTCAGAATCCTCAAATTATGGTCTTTGACGTATTCTGTCAAACAGTTTGCATGCGAACCCGAAGCTTCAAGCCCATTGATATGCTTTCAAAACATGCCTTTCGTTGACCAAACTGTCTGATGGGTATGCAGTATTATGGGATGATGTTTGAATTTGAACTTTGGCTTCTATTATTATGAATCAATATAATTTGAATCTAATCTAGAGGTTTGAAGATTCAATACATCAGGCCACTGTCCACTGCCATGCCGCTCCCATGCACTGTTGTTGGAAACCTCGTGGGCTCACTAATAGGCATTTTCCATTGAATTGTGGCTTCAAACTATTGAATTGGATCATATCAGGAGGTGAGCTTGATTCCTTAATAGAGATGTGTTGAGTAATACTGAATTCTTCACTTGGCATTCAATTCTTGGCTTGGGTTCGCAGCGTAGCAAAGCCAACTTCTCTTGATCCTCCCGCAATAGAGTTGTATGGAAATGAATAGATCAGAGACATGACGGCACTCACTATTGTAGCCCTTAGGATTGCCATATATCAGGTGTTTGGAAATTTCATGTTGATAGTTTGCGATTTCTTTTAATTCCAGCATCATCTATTTTAAATTGTACCTATAGACCATTCCTTTGGAGAGAATGATACAGAGTATGAACAGGGCTTGAGGCACGGTGGGAGTCAAGAAAGGGAGTGTGTCAATTTTTACAAAAGAAAACACCTCCTTTATTGTATACAATATTCACATCTTCATCGCCAGACCACCTTGAACAGTGCATCTCAAACTGTTACTTGGCATTGTGATTATAAAGCTGCGACCCTCAATGCTTTACTACCCAGTGAATCAATTGGAGAAGTCAGGTTGGAAGATTGTGCCATTGATGAATTGAGTGAGATAAAATTCTGAAATGTGCTCCTTGTTGTTTTTGAGAATAACTATCTATCTTTCCATTAACAAAATCATACATGGAATGCCATGATTTTGAATTGCACCAACAGGGATACCAAGACCAATGACTAAACTCGCAGTACCCCTAAACATTCTGCTTTGAATTATCTCACTGTTTTATCGCGGGTGCTATAACATCAGTTACCTTAGAGATATTTTAAAACCAACATCATGAAAGTGGGGAAATTAAGTATTAAAGCCATTAACCTCGGGTATATACTTTTAAAATTTAGCACCACTATATCATCTTTATGCATATTGGAAAAAATGTAGTCCATGATGCAAATCGACAAATTGCCCCATTTACAAATTTAGGAACCATCTCATTGAGCTTAAAAGATGTTTGACAATGGCCTTTGAATTGGTGTGGATATCAAATTTACACTCCACAACCACTTGTCTGCCATGTAGCTTTTATCTGTCTCAACCTCTGTCACTCTGGAGGCTAACTGTGATCGAATCAGTTTACCCATCTCAATGTCCTACTGTGTTTGGAGGGATTCGAGCATGGGAATTCAGCACCTTGAAATGATATATAAGTTTTCAAAGGTACCTCTGAACCATTTGTACCAACTGAAGTTGCTGAACTTGGTGAACCTTCCTGTGAAGCCATCTGAATCTGGATATGATGATCTTTGCACTTGTTGAACTAAGGAGCATCTCTGAGCCATTAAGAACTGGAACTTAGAGTTGAAGCTTGAAGTTGATCTCTGTCATTGACAACTGGTGAACCTGCAAGATGAACCACCTTGAACCACCTTGAACCACCTTGAACCATCATTCAAATGGGTTCAAGATGCTAAACTGAAAATTTTATTACCGGGGTCTGTATTGGTACCAACAAATCCCATCTTTACAAATATCTTTACAAGGATTGGTTACTGATGAGCAGTACTGCATTGATCAGATAAATTCTATGAACCTACTAGATGAGCGCAGACAACAAGCGTTTGATCACCTCAAATTATACCAAGCACGAATGTCCAAAGGTTACAACAAGAAGGTTAAACCATGCAAGTTTGAGGTGGGAGACCTTGTCCTGAAGGAAAATCCTAAAAACTAGCCTAACAGAGACCAGAAAGGAAAGTTTGAACCTAACTGGCTGGGACCATATGTTATCACTGCTACCTTTGGGACTAGATCTTATCAATTAGCTACACCTGAGGGAGACGTTCTTCCAGATACTATCAACACTCTACATTTGAAGCGGTTCTATGCTTAATGTTCGGCTAGCAGAGCCTGTACAGCAAAAAGTTCTTGCAAAATACCAAAAACATTCAGAAAATTGATCCTGAAGAAATTCAAAAATAGTGGAAAAGGTCCTGCAAAATGGGTATCCTTGGTGAAAACCTAGTAAACAGGCACCTTGATACTATAAAAAGATTCAAAAAAGAAAAAATAGCAAAAAATTTGAAAAAGAGAAAAAGTGCCTTGATGAGCACCTGGTAAAACAGGCATCTTGGTGGCAAAAAAAAGAAAGAAAAAGATCTTGCCAAGTGGTGAAAACCTGGCAATTAGGTGTCACTTGTGTTCTGCGCTCCATCTATCAATACACTAGTGATACTAGGCCTTCATAATTTTTCTTGTGCTCATACGCTGACTTCATTTTTCTACATGCCTATCTTATCCTCGCTTGGGATTTGTCTATCTTTACATCTTAGGAATAAGTCATTCTACACTGGGGACATATTTTGTTGGGTTAGTCACTTGCGGTTGATAGGTTGCTCTAGGATGGTTTTGCCTCACTGACACAATGTTTCTTGACACATACAAAATAATGTCACTTTCAAAACAAGGGTGTCTTTTCAGAACATGAGACATGACATTTACATTCATAGCATTCCTACAAAGCTATATTGGATCTCAAACATGAATGGATTATCCTATCAATGCACAGACATAGAACATCATATTACTTATATTCTGATTTTCTAATTGATGAATCTCTACTGTGTTTGACAGATGAACAAATAGGTACTACTTAAACACACAATTTTATCATGGTTTGATTATGATTCTTTAATGTCTTGATGATGTTTTCAACTAGGGGCATCTGAATAATTATAAATTTTATTTGCTTGATTCTCAATTTATGCTTTATTATGTCTTCCTAGTTACTCAATGACGTCTGTGCAAAGACAAAGAGTTGCAAGGATTAGGGGCATAATGTTTTCTTGATTTTCTGCGTATGGTAATTGTTTTAGAATGATCCTATAAATATCATGTAACTTGGATGTTTATGGTAAGAGCTGCCACTATGCGTGGATAGCCGCATATATCTCGATCTTTGTTATGTGTAAACTACAGTGAGTTTGACACAATTTCCTTGTCTGTTTTCGGATCCAGATTCTTACTAAGGTATATGAAATATAATGTACCCAAGGATATGAATTTTCAAGGTCATTACGGGTCCAATATCTTGCCTTAATCAAAATCTGGTATATTAAAAGGAAGGTGACTATTTTGTTGTCTTGGCTTCTATGCCTTGATGCCTAAGTCTATTTTTGACATTTCAATAAAACATAGTATTCATACTTTCATAATATTAGTGGGTATTAGTGATGGTTGTACTATCAAGTGGTATCCATTCCAAAAAGTTCCCAATGATGATAAAAATATTGCAAAATTTGCTAAATCAATGACAAGTCCTAAGAGTCTTCATATAGCGGCATTTAAAGATTGCCTGATGCATTTATGACAGCAATAACAAAATAACGAAATTTAAACTCAAACATGGTTTCTATCTTCTTCTAACTCATCAAGTTCATTACATCATCTATCTTACTGATATCAAATATCGTTACGCATCCATAACATACATTTTGCATTCATTTGAAAAGAAGAAACTGGAAAATACAAAAAAAATAAGGCATCCATGTATTGAATTTTTACTTCTACATCCTAAGTGCATCCATACATCTATTTTGCACAACTGGAAAAACAAAAGAAAAACACATTTTGCATTTTCACATAGATATCATTTATAACATATTTATATCAGTGACAACTCATCACATCCACATTATAAAATGATGTTATCATCTATGAACTAATTCATCACAAGATCAAGATATCATCACATTTGCAAAAGATACATTTATCACGTCTATGGAAGCAAAAGGAACTCATGAAACATGTCAGAATCTAGGAACGCCATCAGATATATATCATCATAAACATGGTACAAATCAAAGCACAAAGAGTATCAAAGCATAAATTGTATCAGAAAGTATATAGTGTATTAGTGAGCATAAAGAGTATCAGTAAGCCAAAAAGAGAATCAGATATATGTACAAATGAATGTAATGTACAAAAGAAAGAATCTCAGCAGGATCCAAATGTACATGTATGATCTCAAAATGAATAATTTGATACAATAATATCAACTCTGGCCTGCCCCCTCTCCCTATTCAGGAGGAGGAGGAGGTGGCATGAAAGGAGCCGCTGGAGGTGGCATGGCCCCCTCAGACTGCTGAGCTACACAAGAAAAGGAAGCTGCTCTCTGACCCTCAGGAATTGTTGTGTAATACAAGGCGTAATAATATGTTGTGCTCTATCCCTGATGGACTACTGTCCGGGCATGGGCATCTCTCTCTACTCTCAACATCTCTCCCTGTGTATCTCTCTCAACTCTCAGCTGCTCAAGCTGTCTGTCCCTGTCTGCTAAAAGAGCATCAGCAGTAGTAACCCTAGCCTCCAATGCTATGATCTGGGCTCAAAGCTGCTCCCTCTCCTGCTCACACCTAGATAGAGGGTCCCCATCTCTATCAGGATCCTACTCCTAAACCCTCTGTCACCGCTGTCTCTACTGCTCTAGAGTAAGTAATGGGCCAGGGTCTCTCTATGGGGCCATGAATCTGTATCTCTACCATCTCTGCCCACTGCCGCTTGGACCACCTGTATCCACTACCTCTCCACCACCTCCCTTGTCATCACCATCGTGCCTATCATCCGAGGGGGACGCCTATCACCATATTTTCCACCATCATGGCCCCCATGCCTCCTAGGTGCTCTGTCTCAGCCTCCTCTACCCTTGATGGGTTGGTCATCAAGATCATAGTCTAGAGGCTCCTCTATACGAGGAATGATCTCCTCGGGTACTGTAAATCACAGAAAAGGATACTAGAGCATCTCTGTAGCATACCCATCTGAAACTCTGGTATCCTCAACATCTGGACGTAGGTCCCAGTCTACAGCAACCATATCATGGATCTCCTGGGATGCCATCTCATAAGTTAGCTGTGCACCCCAATTGGAAGCCTCATCCCTGATACGAGCATAAACTGCCATGTCCTATGTGCGGCCCTGTCATTGGCCATACTGCCTCAAAACTCTAGTGATCAGGAAACGCTCTATAATATATCTGGTACGACCAATCAAATATCTTCTCTGGCACAAAAATAGAACCTACCATGCATCAGATGTCCATACCTCACAGTCTAGGTATGGTCGCCACATGACCTTTGTCATATAATCAAATAATCGACGCCAATACTCAACCTTGCCCAGATGGTGCTGCTATAGGAGGCCTGCATACATATACACATAGGGCTGCTTAGGTGCCCTCTGCCTGTCAATAATCGACCGTGTCACAGGGATGTGCTCCTAGGCCCAAATCTGTAGAATAAGGATCCCCACAGTCACATTGCGGGTGTGGTGATATACAATCTCGTGGAGCTCTTTGTATATATGGGCTAGTATACAACTCCCCCAGGCAAAACATTAATGGTGGATGATCATCTACTCCACCATGCTCATCCAGCCCACCAAGAAGCTATGCTGACCTCTATCTGGCATAAGGATGCCGCCTACCAATCTGGCCAAGTACACAGCTAATCAATCATAGTGATCGACCATATAATCCCATGATAGGTATCTGTGGTCAATGGTGTCATCCTGAAAGAATCTCCATGCTATACTGATCACCACGCTAGCTCTAGACTCAAAGAATACCTCATGTCCAACCATGGGTACATGGAGTATCCTCCAGACATCCTCTGGAGTCACTGTAATCTCACTTGTAGGTAAGTGGAAGGTGTTGTGCTCAGAATGCCACCTCTCGGCAAGAGTAGTCAACCCTCGGTTTACCCCGATCTCGGGTAAACCTATCAAGGACCGTAGTCTGCATTGAGCCATAATGGTCTGCTCATCATCTGACAAAAGGCCAGACAATGCAAGAACACATGCAGGATAAGTGTCTCAAAAGGCGACTACCTCAAACTAGGCCTAATTTTAGACACAACAGTAAAACATCAGTATTTTATCTACAACAAGGGGCAAAATCCTACTCCGCTAAGTCATTCCAAGTTCACAGGCTGCAAACAAATCACATCAAATTAAACAACTAAGTTTCCTACCAAATGCGATCTTGAAAATACAAGATGCGATTGCATATATAGGATGTGATCCCAAAAAAATGGGATGCGATCCTAAATGCAGGGTACGATCCCCAAAATATGGGATACGATCCCCTGATGGATTCTAGCTAAGAACAAAGCAAAATTTAAAGAACTGGATGTGACCTGGGAAAACCCAGATGCGACGCAAAATCTGGAAAAAATTGGATACGACACAGGAAAAACTGGATGCGATGCGCATTTCGCAGGATGCGATCCAGAATCCCGGATGTGATCCTAACTTCACATGCTTCTAAAACACACAAAAATGTAAGAAATTCAAAAATGCAAAATTCACAGGATAGTTTATCGAGCACTTACCGACGGTGGGTAGTCGGCTAGTCGCTGGTATCAGCGGCTCATCTCAAATCAATGTTTCCTCACGGGGACCACCATTTTCTCTACAGAGCTCTCTGATTTGCTATAGCTAAAAGTGAAAATGAATAGTGCAATGGTCATTTTGGAGGCTTATATGGGTCTTTTGAGATATTTAAGGTTTTCGAAACTCCTCCCAGACAACTATAGATTCATTCATGTTCTCTTTTTACTCAATCGGGAACCAAATCGAAGGTATTCACAATGTTCTCAGTAGCATTGTGTCTATTTTGCGACAGTTTCAGAACTTATGGGTTTTCTCCGTTTATTCACCCCATTGGTCCCTATTGCACATTTCATCATACATCTTGGTCTAAACATCATTTTATCAGTTTTATCACTTATATTTTTACGTAATTAACTTGGTAATCATGTGTTTATTTTTTAAACACACCTTCTTCTACTCCACTCTTTCTTGCCCTACCACTTCCTGCAAGTGATACATTCATTCAACTGAGGGATTTATTTCTTTTTTTGATTTCATTCGTGAGGGGGCATGATCACACCATCATCAATTAAATTTTTGTTCGAAACAACATCAAAATGACTTCGTTATCAAACAAACTAGGGACATAATAGTTTCCTTGACTAAAGTCAGATCTGTTGGATAGAAAGCTTTAGTTCTCATGAGCTGGATATCTTATATTTCCTCATTTTTAGAAGATTTTTAAAAGCTCCTGGCAGCTTCATACTGGCTTTTGGACGACAACCAAGTTCAGAATCAGTATTATCAATTTATGGACAACAACCAAGTTCATAATTGATATTTTTAAAATCTTTTATTGGTCTTTGGATGACAACCAAGTTCAAGATCAATTCTATCAGTTTTGTTCGATCGAGTGCGAGACTGATCTCATCAACATTTCATTCGACAACCAAGAACGAGATTCTCAGTCTTTCGAAGTCAAAACTGAAATTTTTTTTTGAATCAATGCACTGTTCGCACATCAATTCAAAGAGGGGCAAATATAACCACCTAAATTTGGTCTATTTCAAATATGGACCTTATTTTCCCTAAGTGTGATCATACTCTCAATTATGTCCAAACGACCCTGTTACTGCTTGGCATAAATCTTTGAATTAATTTAATGTCCTAGGTGATTTTTATCACTGAATTATATTAACTATTTTAGCCATATAAATCAAATCAATTCAAAATCAAACATGGCTATAGTATTTAATTATAAAGAAATTAAATAAATCCCAAAATCAAATACCCACTTGCAAATAACCCATTCCCCTAGCCTATTTAATTTAAATAAAATGGTTATAGTTCCCTAATTATTAAAAAACAATTTCATTGTTTAAATAATTAATTCCTATATTTCTAAATGAATTAAATAAGTTTATTTCATTTATTAATATTCCCCTAAACCCCAACCTAACCTATCTCAACCCCTTCTACCCTGGGTTCTAACC
>MU224840.1:1437458-1463600 GCA_018584345.1 Thuja plicata | reverse complement strand
GAGATAGTGAAAGTGAAAGTGAAGAAGAAGATCTAGATGAAATAGAAGCACTTATGGCTAGAAGAATGCAGAGAGGAAAAGGTAAATACAAAGGCAAGTTACCACTTGTATGCTTTAATTGTAAAGATATTAGACACTTTGCTGCAAGATGTTCTAACAGAAGAAAAGATGACAGAGTTAATGATAGATCTTTTAAGAAGAAATTTGATAGAGGTGATAACAAGGATTACAGAATTTACTGACAATCAGAAAGAAGAGATACCCGAGACTACAAGGACAAAGGCAAGAAAGCCAACTACCTAGCTGCTTGCAAAGATGAAGATACTGACACCAAACCAGATGAAGACATCGAGATGGTGTTTGTGGTTGTGAAAGATGATTCAGATGAAGATGAAAGGTATGTAGATTCTGCACTCATATCTAAGGTTATAAAGAATGACATATGGATTATAGATAGTGGCTGCACTCACCACATGACCGATGATAAAGAAAAGTTTAACACTTTTGAGTATTATAATGGTGGTACAGTAAGAATGGGTAATGATACACCTTGTCCAGTTGAAGGTAAAGGAACTATAATGTTGAATAACTTGATTAAATGTGAAAATGCTTATTGGGTAAAAGGATTGAATTATAATCTGTTGAGTGTTTCTCAGTTGAATAGTTCAGGTCACATAGTAGCATTTGAGAATAAGAAGGCAAAGATATTTAATGAATTAGGAAAATTGATTGGTATCGATGAACAGACTAAAGGTAAATTATTCTATCTAAATGATACTAACACCACTTGCTTAATGACTAGAAACTAAGACATATGGTTGTGGCAAAAAAGATTGTGTCATGTGAATTTTGACAACATGATGAAAATAAGCAGAAGGAGAAAGTTAAGAGGCTTACCAATGATGTCAAAGACTGACAACATCATGTGCAAGAATTGTCAAAAAGGTAAGATGACAAAGTCTAGTTTCAAAAGTAAAACCCATACATCTAATGAGCATTGAGCTCTGTAACTACAAGAAATAAAATGCTGAAATGCTATAGCTATAGACTGTAAAATCATCAATACTGCCGACCCTTAGAATGACGTCATACTTGCTATTTATACACAAAGGTTTTCCTTAAAACTAACCTAACTTAAATTTACACTCAATAATAAAATACAATTTCTGATGGCTGATACTACCTGCACCATGTTGCAACAACCTTGAAGCGAGCAGAGGTATGACATGTCAGAAGAATAAGACAAGAAAAGAGGTATGGAAGAATCATCCTCGAGAAGAGAGCCAGAGGAAGAACAAAAGATATCTGATCCCCCAAGGTTCGAGGCTACATGCCTCATTAATGTAAAAGTGACTCACTGTCTCCAATGCGCTAGGTGTTTAATGTTGGAGTGGTGCCTTGGGAAGACCACCAATCAGAACCATCCCTCGAGTTGATGTGCCTTGCTAAGGTCACCTACTTTTTGAAACCTTTATTAACTACCTGATAATGACCGGTCACCTACGGGGAACTTGGACATGAGTCATCAAAAGAATACAAAATTATTGGATCCGGGACCTTGCTGGTAAAAATATCTAAAATTCAGAGAACCTTATTGCCCTTTACTATTCTTAAATGTCTCCAAAACTTGGCTTACGCCATCCTCATCTATGTCCCTAATGCTGCCCCACCAGCTGCAGACATCCTCAAACTTCTCTTCAACTTCTTCGGCCCCATTCCAGAATTCATCTACCATTTTTACGACATCATGTGCCTGGAGCATCATCTTAGATAATCTTGATAGTCTTCCTCTGTTGAAGTCCCCCGTAGACTGATATAGGGACTCCATGAACTCATCATATTTATTGAGGACATAGTCCTCCAGGGTGTATGTTCGGGTGCTAAAGGGGTCAACTTGTGACACCCTTACCACAAATGCCTTAAATAAGTCCAAAGGATACTGGGCCATAGTTAATTTCTCTCTTAGGGCCTTAACCAATTCCTTGCACACCTCAATCTTAAGGCCAAGTTTGGAGTACTGGGCCCGGAGGGACTCAAATGATTCTTCCCCCAAAATACCCACCTTTGTGATGGCTTCTTCCCCGGCGTTGAAGATCTCATCCAACCCGACTTTCCATCCTTCATATTTTTCCAAGTCTCCCTCCCGTAAGGTAGCGAAGATGTTCACCTGATTTAATAGGTTGTTGATCTGATAAAGATTCAGGATAGATACCACTAAAAATTGCCTTACGACAACTATCTGGTCAGTGATCCACCCATCCATAGCCTCGGCCTTCTTCTTCATTGCCCTTAGAGTATCCACATCACCCTGTGCAAGCAGTAATCCAGAGGTAGAATATTTTTGGTGGATCTCGGCCAGAGGCTATGTGAGTTATGTTAGAAGCCTGAGGAGATTTGCATTTCTTTCCCTTTCCTCCTTCAACTTCTGGGTCTTTTTATTATACCAGGCTTCTATTACCCAGGTTGCCTCTCGTAGAAGGTCCAATTCTCCCTGCTTATCTCTCATCCCTAGAGGCACCTCTGTAATTGTGTAATCTTTGACCCTTACCACCACTGAATTTGTATTTGGGGGAGGTGCTACAATTTTCTCAACCATAATTCCTTTTGGACCAGTCTGGAGGGTATGCACTATCTAGGCCTTCTTGGGATTCTTGGCCTTTGCATTTTGGGCCATCATTTTGGCCAGGGAGAGAGAAACACCTGTTACAACCGTTGGGGCCTCCCTCTTTTTGGATTCCACTAGCCATTGGGGTGGCTGGGGCAGCTTTTCTATCAAGGCTTGGGTATCGGGACTCCCTTCGAAGTCCGGCAGTGCATTCCCGATATCTACAGTGTCATCAGGCTCTTTCTCCTTTTCCTGTTCTTTCTCATTTTCTTTCTCTTCGAAGGCCTCAATATTTTCTACCATGTTGGCATCCTCTTTCATGTTGGCTGGGTTTTCCTCTCCATTGGTATCAACATCACCTATATTTTCAGGGATTTCCCCGTCCTTCTCAGCATCGGGTGAATTAACATTTGTATCCTTGGGGTTTTTCCCCTCATCTTGTTGTTGTTATTCTTTGGCTACGTCTTTCACTGAGATATCTTCCTCCATTGGAATGTCTTCTAGAGGTGCCAGAGGCATCTGGCCTAGGTTCAATGTTTGGGCTGCTGTGATCACTTCTCTAAATGTACTCTGGGGTGCTTGGGCACCCAGAATGGGGGTACAGTTGATCCCATGGGTTTGGTTTCCCTAGTCATCGGTTTCTCACCTTTTGTTTTCCTTAGGTCTTTCTTGATCTCCTGGACCAGTGTTTTCTCCTGCTCGGGATCCTTTCATGTTTCTTCCTGAACCTCCTGCTCTGTGGCAGCTTCTTCCTCTAGGACTTCTTTTTCAGTGGGGATCTCCTCTTTTTCCTGAGTGGTAATTTATTCTACCACATGATCTATATCCCCATGTAGGTTTATGAGCTCATCCATCCCAAAGATATCATCGAAGTCATCATACGAGGGAGAGGTATCTGAAATGTCATTCAGTTTAGGGGAATCCGAACTGACATCTACTAGGGGAATGTCAGGCATACTGGTACCTACATCTATGCTTGGGGTGGGGTTCACCTTCTACTTTTTCTTTCTTTGTAGTGGGGCCCCGACATCCAGAATACTTGCAGACTCTGCCTTAGCAAACTTCTTCCTGCTTATCAGTGTGGCCAATGATGGGGATCCCACCGGGCGAGCAGATGCTACCGGAGTTGTGAGGAGGCCCTGGGATAGTTGTGTGCTTATTTTCTAGCTTGTCAGTCTTGACACCTCCATTTTCTCTTGTATGTGCACTATTATGGGGAGTGAACCCTTGGGAGGAACCTCATCTGGGGTATCTTCTTTCTCCTTCCCTTTTCTTATGTTGGGTCCTGCAGCTCTAGAGGTCGAAGTGGACCTCCAAACAATTGGTCCTTTCTAGGTGCTCCTTGGACACACCCGCTCAAAATACTTGTGACTATTTTCTACAATGGGGCGACATACCCCCTCAATTGTTAAATCTTCTGGGGTGGCCGAATTCACTAGAGAGATCCAATTTATCTAACCCCTGCTCTTTATACAATGGGTCTTCCAGGGGGCCTTCATCTTAAAAATCCTTTGGGAAACCCCAAAGGTCAAGGGATTTCATCAAGCCTTTAGACATCCATGAATGCTGGCAGGCCTAGAGATCAAAACTGTCCTGATAATCCACCCAAAAATCTTCAATATCATCTTTGTGCAGTGGGGACGCCCGGGGAAGCGCTATTGCTATCTTACCCAATGGATCAAAATTGATTCTAGTATGGTTGAATTCCACCAGTCCTAGACTCTTCAGTTCATTGTCTGCCTCCTTTGTTGCAGCAAGACTGCAAGAATAGTTCCCGCAAGAGATTAAGAATGGAACATTGGTGACCTTCTTCAATTTAAAGAGGACGTGCAACTCCAAAATTTGTCTATAGAATTCTAAAAGAATAATTCTATTCCTGGAATACCAAGGAAGAAGATAGGGTTTCTTGGAGAAGCCGGTCACCCAAATATATGTGTGTTGCTGGAATTGAATGAAGTAATTCCTGTAAGTACTCACCAAGTTCATCACCTCTTCTAGAGTCCTGAGTAAGTGTCAAAATATTCTGGTAAATGAACGCATCATTTAACCTGCAAAAATTTTGGAAGCTACATTCCCACTGGACTTGGGGATAATGATCCCATGGCATCAACTAGCCGGGCCCATTCCTGAGAACACCCATCGTCTTCAAACCCTGAAAGGCAGGTCTTTGTTGGGTTAGTGCCCATAGTACGTAGGATGTCATGTGCAACCTGGAGGTCTAGAGGATTCTCTTCAGCTGTGTGTATACATGGTTGGCAATGATAGCCACCTAATTGAAGGTCTGAATGCGAGTGGTGATGTAGTAGAGAAAGTAATACATCCATGCTGAGAAATCCAAAGCACGGGGCTCTCCAAAGAGCCTGCATAAAAATATAATTCCTACCTGGATACACTCTTTGAAATCCCCGTGGGGAATATCTAGCTTCATCTTTTTATAGTCCCTTCTCAGGGACTTTAGCCAGTGGGTGTTGAGATGTTGTTGGGAGAGAAGGGAAGCTTCTTCAAACTCCTTTAATGATTTGGACCGGGAGAGAACAACGACTCCCTTAAATTCAGGGATCCCTAGGCCCGAAGCAAAATTAGCTGCATTCAGATTAATGATAGTCACTGGATAGTTTAGCGGTTGGGGATCAGCGAGAAAGACAACTCGAGTGGATCCATTATAGAGAATCACCAGTTGGAGTATTAGCACCCTCCTTCAGCTACTTGGAAGTCATCAAAAATTTGGCTAGCATATTTTCGACCTTATTTTTTGTAGCTACCTGAGTGGAGGTAGTTGGTAGCTCCGGGCTATAGTGAGGAGCGATCCCTTCTAAAATTTTGATCAATCTATCTACAACCTTCAAGATCAGAGAACCATAAATACATGATATGATAAAAATAATACTTTAAGGACTATGGGGAATTCACCACTATTTCGCACTTGCCCAAAAAACATTAGCGCACATCAAAAATCCTAAAATATTAAAGTTAACAAGGATCAGATTTTGATCAACACCTAGGGCTCTGGGACATTAAATTAGGTGAAAAAATGGGACGAAGACCTAGGGGCTTCTCAGTGCTCAGAGTCTGGAGGAACTAGCCATTTTTGACATGACCAGTGGAGAGCCGTACTTGGTTGACATGGGTCATCACGTGGCCATGCGGCAAGCAGAGTAATGGCATTAATGGCGATAAGTGGGTTGACACGGGGGAAGTAAATGTGAGATGGGATTGGATTTGAATGCCTAATCATGGGAAATTAATCTCGCCATCAAGACAACATGAGAGAGGAGAGAGAAATCTGCCATGACTCGAACTAGAGAGGTGCCGAGTTTGAACCATGGCGAATACCTCTCCAACGAGCTTGAAAACATAGTTTGGTCATGACAGAGCGTGATGAGCTTGACATAGATTGAAGGATATACATGGGGTATACACAAAATATAGAGAGGGCTGAAGTGTTGTGAGAGACAAAGCATAACTCGCAGACCAACTGCAACAAACAGACATATATACAACTATAAATAGGAAATTACACCATTTACAAAATATACATGAGTATTTACACTATTCTACAAAATATACAAAGTATACACACTACTACAACTACATAGAGGGCAGACAACCCTCTAGTAGAGCCAACCCACCAATGGGAGGTGGCCAACGCAAAGACGTGACAAAACAAAAAAAGAACAAAACTAGACAGAAAGCAAGAGAAACTAGAAAAAAACAAAAACTAGAAGGGAGAGAGCTGAAAGGCTTACCTGGAAAAATGGGGAATGCGGGAAAGACAATCACAGGAGGCTCTCTGCAATGGGTTAACCTTCGAGTAACCATGAGCAAGCACTACAAATCACTGTTTAATCAACCTTTAAGCACAGGGAACAAAATGTCATTTAAATAATCTTAATCGCCTTTGAATCGCTCTGATTGCTTTAAGTATTTGATCATGGTAAATGTGAAAGTGACTGGTAACTTCTATTTATAACCTTAGGGTAAAAATGTGTTTCTTTCTCTCCATAAGCTCAGAACAAGCAAACCTCCAGATTTCAGGCCTGGGGATTCCATGTAGCCACATCTTCTCGCAAAAGAAGGCATGATGACAAATAATCCCAGAGTTTGGGATCCGACTGACTCAAAAAAACAAACCACCTCTGGGACCGGGTCCTGAAGACATTTAAGAAGACAAGAGAAAAATAAAAATAACCCTTGTGGAAGAAAATCTCGGAGGGGAAACAAAGTAAACAAAATAAACCAAGGAAAAAGCAAAATCAAAAAGGGGGGGGACCCAACATTTTGCCTAAAAAATGTAAGGACGGGTATGCGGGGTATAACATGTCCTGCAAGAGTCAAGAAGTTCAGATCAGATTACAAGCCCAAATATACTAAGGAATGCTATCATGCTAAAGATGGTGTAACTGATGATGACTCAGGAGAAGATTAAATTGGATTTGTTTCCATTAAAGACATTGATAAAATGCTTGAAGAAATGGACAATGAAGATGAAAAGAAAGCACAAGAGTTAGCATTAGTTTCCAAAGCAGACATCAAAACTGACTGGATCATTGACAGTGGATTCTCAAATCACATGACATGAGACAGACAAATTTGTACATCTGGACAAGTACAAAGGTGGTATGGTTAGATTTGGAGAAAGGTATTTTATTTTGTTTGTTGATGATTTTTCAAGGATGATGTGGGTTGTGTTCTTAAAGGATAAGTCTGAAGCTTTTGAAAGTTCAAAATATTGAAAGCTAAAGTTGAAAATGAGTCTAGATTAAAACTAAAGTGTGTGAGATCAGATAGAGGAGGAGAATTCAACTCTGACAAGTTTTGAGTATTGCAAAGAACATGGAATCAAAAGGTAGTTGAGTGCACCTAGAACCCCTCAACAAAAAGGGATTACAGAAAGAAGAAATAGGATCATACTTGACATAATGCACACTATCATGATGGAAGGAAAAGTTGCACACACCTATTGGAGAGATGTAGTCAATACAACAGTCTATACTATCAAAAAAATACAACTAAGGCCAGGCACAAATAAAACACCTTATGAACTTTGGTTTGGTAATGTACCTATAGTAAAATACTTCAGAATCTTTGGAAGCAAGTGCTACATCAAGAGAGATGATGGTGTTGGTAAGTTTGATGCCAGAAGTGATGAAGGTATTTTCCTTGGTTATTCTACTAAAAGCAAAGCATATAGATGTTTTAACTTGAGATTGAAGAAGATAATTGAAAGTACACATGTGAAGATTGATGAGAAGTTCATGATTCAAGAAAGATACTATGATTGTGCACCTATGATTGAAGATGAACCGAGGCCTAGCAGTAAAGAAACAGTTATTGAAGAAATGTTTGATTATATTGATGTATCATGCAATGAACCTGAAACAAGCAAAGAGAAATCATAGATTATAGATGAAGATGTCACACCTAAAGTTCCAAAATTGACAACTAGATACCACTAAAAGGAAGATATCATTGGAGATCAGAGCAGTAGAGTTTTGACAAGATCTAAAGCAAAAGATTTAACAATTGATGAAGAGGTATGTTTACTTTCACAAATTAAACCTTTAAGTGTTGAAGATGCATCCAATGATTCAGATTGGCAGTAATCTATGAAATAAGAATAAGATGAGATAATCAAGAATAATACATGGGAACTGGTCCCTAGACCTTGTGACAAAAATGTGATTGGAACAAAGTGGATATTCAGAAATAAGATTAATGAAGAAGGTGCAACGGTAAGAAACAAAGCAAGAATAGTATGTAAAGGATATGCGCAGAGAGAAGGAATAGACTACACTGACACATTTTCCCCTGTGAGAAGACTAGAAGCTATCAAATTGTTTTTGGCCTATGCAACATTCAAGAACTTTAAATTATATCAAATGGATGTTAAGTCATCTTTTTTGAACTGTGACTTGAAGGAAGAAGTTTACATAGAACAACCTAAAGGATTTAATTTATCAGACAAACCAAACATGGTATGCAAACTAAAGAAAGCCCTTTATGGACTTAAACAGTCCCTAAGAGCTTGGTATGAGAAACTTGATGGTTATGTAACCAAGATTGGATTAAAAAAGGGAGAAACAAATTACAACTTATTCATGAGAGAGACACCTGATGGACTACTACTTTTTGCTATCTTTGTTGATGACATTATCTTTGGAGGTAATGACAAGCTTAGTGCAAAATTCTCCAAAGAGATGCAGAGTGAGTTTTAAATAAGCATGATTGGACCTATCAAATATTTTTTAGGATTGAATGTAAAACAAACAGATAAATTCATATTCATGAATTAGTCTAAGTATGTGAAGGAGATATTGAAGACTTTAAAAATGGAAGATTGCAAACCAGTAAGCACCCCCATGATAACAGGAAGCAAGCTTTCTAAAGATGATGATTCTACATCAGTTGACAAAACACTATACAAGTCTATGATTGGAAAAATCATATATCTTACTCAATCTAAACCAGATATTTCTAATGCAGTTGGCATTGTTGGAATATTTGCAGCTGAACCTAAACAAAATCACCTAATGGCAATAAAAAGAATATTAAGATACTTAAAGGGGACAATAGACTATGGGTTATGGTATCCTAACTCAGAGAATATACAAATTCATGTGTATACAGATGCAGATTGGGCAAGTTGTGTTGATGACATGAAGAGTACCTCAGGAGGAGTAGTATTTCTTGGAGACAGGTTGGTTACTTGGACAAGCAAGAAGCAGAATTGTATCTCCCAGTCGATAGCAGAAGCCAAGTATGTTGCAGCAACATTGAATTGTTCAATAATGATTTGGATCAAATAGATGATTAAAGACTTTGGTATTCAGATTGCTTATCCTATTTTTATTCACTGTGATAACACTAGCACTATCAATATGTCAAAGAATCCTATGATGCACACAAAGACAAAACACATTAAGATCAAATATAATTTTCTAAGAGAAAAAGTTGCAGACAAAGAAGTAAAGTTAGATTATGTGAGCACTAAAGAATAGTTAGCAGACATTTTTACAAAGCCTTTATCAAAAGATACTTTTGAGTATCTCAGGGAGAAGCTGGGAGTAATTCCCTTTCCTGAGTCTGATTAGAATTTTCAGCAAGAGCATCAGTCCTTAATGACTGATGAGTGGTTGACTACTCTACTTCTAGAGTAGTACCTATGCTTAATTTTTTTTTGCGCCCTTTGCCATTGATGTCAAAGGAGGAGTATATAGTTAGGGGGAGAATATACTCTGGGGGAGCATACAATAATGAAAAATACAGTAAAAAGAGATGCAACATTAAAGAGGAGCTTTTGATGAGGATATTGAGAAGATTGTAAAAAGAAGGAGGATACTTTGGGTTGATGGTGTTTTTCATATCATATGTTTCCATCAATGTCAAAGGGGGATATTGTTGGAGTTTTTCTTTTGTGCAAATAGTTGATTGTATGTTTGTCATTGATGACAACATATAATATACAGTAGTGTCCTATAAGAAATTATCAGTATAGATATTCTGGAGCCTTGCGCATTTACATCTATGTTGTAGACATGTTCTAGATGCAATGTTCATACACACAAATTCAGATATGCAGTTTTAGTTGAGTTATGTTAATCTGTTTTGGCAGTTATAGTTTCTGGAGATTATCTGTTAAGAGCTGACGTATTTACATTGTTTCTTGAGTTGTGCTTATCTTTGGGATATGTGTGTTTTTATTCATGTTTAGTTATGAGTTAATGATGATTATCCAAAGGTGCTAAATGTGTTTTAATAGAAGTGTGATGTTTGAATTAATTTGGTAGAGCTGACTATGTGAAGTGACACGTCTATTCATTTTGAGTTACGCAGTCCTAACTTTGATTGCATGCTTAGTTAAGCCAACAAGGAAGTTGCTGAAGTATTTCCTATAGCCATCGTGACCTTATCCTTGGGGAAGATACATATAGCAGTTCAAATGTGATCGCTAAGTGTGGAAAATAAAATAAAAAAATAAAAGAAAAGACAGAGCAAAGCAAAAAGTTAGACAGTAAAAGTTGAATATCTATGTGAAGAAGCAAAAGAAGATTACAATTCTTTGGAACTAGTAAAGACAACAGGTCTACTCAAATAGTTCATTATCATATATAGTGTATATCTACCTTATAGAAGGTTGCATCCTTCATCATTTGAGCAGTGAGCTCTTGGACAGTGTGTCCTCACCCCTAACAGGATTATTTTTAAAAGGCTCCTAACAGGGTCCGGACTTTGACCAGGTCTCTATACTTATTGCATTGTAAAGATCAACTCCTAATAGGGTTGCAAGATCTTCTAACAAGGATCATTATAAACTAGTACAATTATTTGTGGGTGCTAATTCCCACCGGGGTTTTTACCTAATTTGGTTTTTCCCGTCACCAAAATTGTGTTGTTCAATTCTGTGTTATCTTGTTGAGTTTATGTTTAAAGTTATTCTATGCTTAATTGAAAAAGAATTGAATCTTGTAGATAACTGATTCACCCCCCCTACAGGTTATCTCTTGGACTATTCCTAACATTAACAACTATGATGAAAGCACAAATACCCTTCAAATAGGACCAACCCTAAAAAACCAATCCATCAAATATTGCACACACGAACACCGAAAGGGGATAAGGATAGATATATGAAGAAAATATTTCAATGAACACTTCTACTGACACACATACTATTGGTAAAGCTACTGATACCACTAAGACTATCGGTATACACCAACCAATACAACTAGAACATGAAAATGCATAGAGTATGTTGACATTAATGAAAACTATTAATGACAACAATCTGAATAGCATCAACTTCAGAGTCTAACAGATTCTTTTTTGCTAAACCAGGGAAATTCTCCCTACAAATCCATACCCAAGGCTATTATATTTTAAAACTCATTAACATTCAACTCTCTTTCTATTTCCCTTATTTTTCGATGATCAAATTTGTCGACTTCAACCTTTTTTAGTTTGAGAGAGATATCGTCATTGGAATTTCTAACAAACCATATGGATTCCATGATTTCTCTTAAATTTCTTCTTCAAATCCTTTCCCTTTGCAACACTTTCTTTTCATCTTTGTAATATGTAAAAATAATTTGAAACTTCACCATTTTATCCTTAATTACTCATGATGATTTTTCCATCGAAAAGTATATTGATGATGCCAACAATTGTACTTTACCTTTCAATCAATCAAACTAAAATTAATTATGCCAAAAATACATCTTATATTATTTTGGAGAGGGAGAACTAATAGAATATTCTCTTAAAAATCCCGTAAGCTAAGGTAGTCGACTTAGATTCTGGAAGTACTCGCATCGAGAGTCGGTGCCATAGAAAGGCTCCCTTCACATGTTTCCTTTTTCTTCCATACCATAATTGTCTTCTTCTTAGATTCATCTAATTCAACAAATTTATTTTCATTTTTTTATTTTTCCAGAGTAGCTACATATCTACATGTTTTATTAGAATGTCTAGATTGACTACATCTGTAACATCTGACATTCATTTGTCTTGAATTGACTGAGTGAACTTTAGTTCTACACTAATTAGTTTTGTGATCATAACCATGAAATAAATAATAGTGACCATGAAAAACATTATTCATTCCATTAATTCTATCCGGATTAGATTATTTACTTTTGGAATGACTTGCTTTGTGACTGGAAATTTGTGATAGTTAAAGAATTGAATACCTTGCTCCATCTTGCTTCTATATTCTATAGCTTTATGTCCAAAATTTTTGCATTGAAAATAGAAACCATTAAATGATAAGTACCTTTGAGCATTCGGTTTCCTAACTGGAGGTTTTTTAGTAGGTGCTCCAAAGTTCCAGACCATGCTTGTAACTTCAGATCTCACTTCAACTTCAATTACTTTGTCTTTACCCTTGTTGTTCTGATTTGAGCTCTCATTAGAGAAACCAAATCCTTCCTTATATCCTTGTGACTTTTTTGTAGGGACAAAACTTGTTCCATAATTATGCTACTTTCACATACTTTTTCTTCAGATCTTAGCTTCCTGAACTCTTGGTCTAACTTCTTATTTTTTTCGATTTTCTCTTTGATGATATCTTTTGGATTTTATTCAGTCTTCTTGCATTCTTCCAATCATAGCTTCAGATTTACAACATTTTATTTTGACTCCTTTAGTTCCTGGATGAATTCTTTGTGTCTTGCTTTAAATTTATAGATTTTCTCCCTTATCTTTGTGATATATTCATTTTCCTCCTCAAGTTTTTCTTTCAATTATTTATTTTTAGATTCTGTGCATTCCATATCATCTAACATTCTCTTCATTTATTCATCAAAGTAAAATTATCCTGCCATCCGTTCAACATACCAAGATCTCCCTCAAGTGGCTAAGCTCTATCTATAAGGGGCCAAGCTCTAATACCAATTTTTGAATAGTCTAGATAACTAAGAGGGGGGAACAAATTATCCTAACACAATTTTAAAGCTTAATTGTTATGGTAGTAGTATTAATTCATTCTGAACCGGAACAAAAAAAGAACATGAAAGCACATAAGAAATCCAAACAAAATAAACACCATATTTACATAGAAAACCAAAGATGGGAAAAACCATGGAGATTTCTAATCTTCAATTATAAAACGTTAACTAAGGTGACATCGGTTAAGGTGATTTTTAAAATGGAGGCTCACTTCCAAGATTCTCACTGTAGGTAGGCTCACTACCCGACTATCACAACCAATACAAAATAACATATCACCATAGTAGTATTATAGACAAAATATGAACTGATGGAGCTGCATCTACATATGTGATTCAAGATCATCTTGGGATCTTAGCAATCTTGCATCAAACAAAAATATTGTTTTCCTATTGATCAGTCTGATATTTTTGTTAGTGGTCGATATGTGCTTGTTCTTTTGTATTATGGTTGCTACAGTGTGTTTGTGGCTTTGTTCTAGTCCTTATCCTATGATTTCACATTATTTGGATTTAATGCACCTGATATTTTATATATTCTTTGCTTGACTATCATTTTGTTCATTTTCCCAATCAGTCATTGTGTTTTCCGGTCACTTTTCGATCTTCTATTGGGAATCTCCGTGTGAAATCATGCCATCTTATTTATACATTTGAGGTCAAATTTATAATATGATCACATCTCTTATTTATTTCATTGGAGGTTTTTCCAAATGATTTGGTTCTCGACCTATTTGTTGTAACATGTTTTCTCAATTATTAAAAATGTGATCTTTTTGGGCTAACCTAGTGTTGTGATTGCTTTATAAGCCTATGGACTTGTTCCTAAGAGGAAGGTGGTTTTCATAAGATTATTTGGCATTATTTGGCTAGGTTTTTGTAAGGCTTTTCTAATCATAATTAGGTCTGTATACTTGGCACATGAGACTACATGTTGCAGATCTATTGTAATTGATTTTCTAATAATAATAGAAGGTCGATCTCTCATTTATATCCATCTTGGCTTATTGGTTCCATTGTGTTGTGTTGGCTGAAAGGATTGGAATAATCTCCTTGAGGTTTCTCCATCCTTGATTGGATCAATATGTGTATATTCACTTCTATTTAATAGCACAATGACTGTCTGCAACAAATCTAGTTTGGAATCCTCTGCCAAAAACTTCTCCACAACCTCTTTGCACAAACTCTATATTAATGTTTATTATATCTCCTCTTGTCTCTTGCTTCTCGCTAGAAATATTTTCCTTTTTCACATTACCCTTCTTCTTCATAATTTGCATCATCCATACTTCATGCATAGATTTTTTTTAGAACCAAAAAGATGTTCTATATATATATATATATACCCACATAATAATATAAGTTTAGAATAAGGCAGCCTATCAAACATGTCATCTTGAAGAACAATTTTAAATATTCACTGAGGCTAAACACACTACCACTGCACCCAAAAGATAGGTCACGCATTAAGATCTTCTTTCCACATTACCACGGGACCCATAAATATGTCATACTTATGATAAGTTTGTTGCATAGCATAATTACCGAAAGATAAGTAACTTTGAGGTATGAAGGATATATTTTGACACTGATGGGAATGCCACAACCAAGACCATATCTTGATTGCATTAAATTCAGTATCAACTGGAGGAACAAGACATACCAAAAACCTATAACATATTGTATGAATGTCCAGATAGCAAATATACCCAAAATGAGCTTTGAACACAACAACCAATACCAAAAGGTTAATATTTGTTATACTTCACTAACTATCCTCCAAATTTGTCCCAAAAATAACACTACCATATCTAGATCATGTACACACAGCATCATAGCACACTACATAGGATAGATCAATACTGTACATCATTCAAAGCACAACATTCTAGATCACAGGATTTGACATCAATGAAAACAATTCCATATCATTCCAACATCATGAAATCTTAAAATCACCAAAATGGGGCCTTATTGAGTATCCAATTATGGGTGCTAACTTCTTAGGATGATACATTTAACCCCCACTTTTTCCAAAGTATGAGACAGACTAATGCTCACAGTAAAGTAGATCAATGCATTGTAATTTTTTTATAAAGGTAAAGGAGACAAGGAAACCAAGGCCCCAAGTGACTTAGGTCCTCATCAAATCCAAAATAGAGAGAGAGAGAGAGAGAGAGAGAGAGAGAGAGAGAGGTATTTCCTTACTATGGATCATGCAAAGGGAAAATTCTGCTATAAAAGATGGCATTAATAGTCTACCAAGATATGAGATGACAATCACCCATCAACAGGGACCAATCCTCAAGGAAAGTCTATCTGCATTAAAGGTCTAGAAAAGTGGTCAATCTAAGAACCAAGTGAAAAGAATGAGTCAAAGGACCAAATGAAAGAAGGAAAGATCAGCCTTAGGACCCACTAAATAATGCATAGGGTATGAAAGGATGAACATAAGACAAATTATTGTCTCCTTAGCCATCTGTATAAGAGATTGCATTGAATGATTATGTCTATGTGCAAAATGGGAAAAAAGGAGAAAAGTGCATGCCCCCACATTAAAGAGATTGTACAAACATAATATTTTTACTAGAGATAGGAAATTTGAATTTCTGAACTGGGTCTGTATTATATTTTCAATGTTTGATCGTTTTAATTCTTTGTCAATATCACCTTTACAGCAGGTCAAAATTCCAGCATCTCTGAAACCTTCACTTAAAAAAATTTGATTGTTCCTGTCACAGAGCTTCCTTCCTTAATCCATCAACTTTTAATTGAAAAATAATATATTTTTGTATCCTATTTCATGTACTCCATCATATCATCAATTATTGGGCATGGAGTTTAGGATACCATTTTTTAGAGTTTTATCACTATATAGGACTCCAAATTTTAGAGCTCCAACAGGCTCTTTCTGGGGACATATGCTCCCTATCAGCATAGTGAGATCCTAGTTATCTCTGGAGAAGAATACCATTAATTTATTATCCTCTTCATAAAATATTTTTCTAAACTTAATTTGGTGGCCCTTGACCCCCAAAATGAATATTATTCTTTTCCTCTGTCAAAGATCTGATTCTGATCATGCAACACTTTGAATCTCTTGAAAATTATAGTATATCATTCTTTTTCCTTATCAACTAGAATATTTGAAAATAGACAAGTTTCAAAATTATTTATCCCTAATATCTGATCCCTTATTGTATTAGATGTATCATCCTTATTGAGAATACTTTTGGTTCCACTTCATCAATGTAGTCTTTGGATTTTGATTTGTGTTTTTCCTTTGAGAAATCATCAGGTGCACTGTGTTCTTTGCTGAATGGAGGATCCCTATGCATTTGATCAGTTATACAAGTATCTAAATTAAGTTTTTCTGCTTGGACATCTCCTTGCACACAATCTACCCCATTTCCAATCTCCAGGTATTGTTTCTGCTCACATAAAGGCTTTGAAGATAGCTCATATTCAAGAACTACAAATTCTTTTATATCAAGAATCTGATCAGATGGGATATTTGGATAATTCTTAGAACTTTTCTTTAACATATTCTCATCATTATGCTTGGCTATTTCAATCTCATCTTCACAAGTCTTATACAAATCTTGCTCATAGGATGAACTGAATGATATCCCACCTACTGAATGCATATTTTGGGTTTCATCAAAATAATTATTACGCCTGCTACCTTCATCATGATGTTGGTGGAGTTGATTGCATAGAAAATCCTCTTCAAATAATTGATTTAAGAACATGGATATTTCAAGCATACCCTCATGAGAGTCTTCATTTGAAACTTCTTTATGCTTTTCTATTTCATCTTTGTCATCTAATTCTTGGAAATTATTATCTTGTTGATTTGGTACCTCTTGAATATATAGTGATCCATTAACTTGTTTACTATGGTGGATTAAGAAAAAAATTTCACCATTTCTCTGAACATGTTTCTAAAATTTCCTCAGTACTGAGAAGTCTTTCTTCCTCATCATCATGGCTATTGATACCTGTCTCCATAAAAATTTCATCATGTACAGATTCCTCTTAAACCTGATCTGGATTTTGTTCCTCCATGACATCATTCTTTTCATGTACATGAACCCTTTTAGTCTGATCACATATTTCAATTTCATTCAAATTTGGAGTACTTATTAATTTTTCCCTATATTCATCCCTTTGTACCCTCAAATCTTCACATATTTGATCAAGAAAAGCTATCAGTTGAGAATCATGGTATACTCCCAACTCACAAAGTTTATTCATTAATTCCCTTCCAAGAGGCCTAATATCTGAAGGTATTTCCTAATAAATTTTTATCATTCTCATGAACAAATGTACTGCAGATTCTCCCTCATATCTTTCCAAATTGAAGAATGTATCAAAAGAGGAAATGCAAGATTCCCCTTCCATAATGTAATTCAGATCCTCTTCATGTTCATAGCACATGTTTTGGTCATAACACATGTTGTTTTCTTCACCACTCACATCATGAAACGTATCAAGAAACCATTGCTCAAATTATCTCCGTGATGAAATGGATTGTGTAGGTAACGATTCATATTCTTTTTGTGCATATTCATTTAATGCCCTGACAAATAACTTTATCACTTGATCTTCTGCACAAATCTCATAATCTTCAATAAATATGTAAAATGCATCCAAGTGTTGTAGTGTCGAGTCATCCCATTATACATGGAACTTTAGTACAAGTTGTGAAAGTTTAGGGAATAATTTATTTGGGATGCACTAAAATATCCTAAGATCCAATGGCCTGATGCCATCTGGAATAAATGGCCTTCTTTAAAATGGCCTAAATATCCTGAAACAAAATTGTCCACCTTTTCAAAGAGGAAAACTACCATCTCTTTCTGAGTTTTCTCCCTCAGTAGAGTCATTGACTGAAAAGTTTTACTTAATGGAATCACCACCTCTTTCAAGGAAAATGTTGTTTGATGGTCTTCTAGATTCTTCCTCCCAATAGAGTTCACTTTCAAACAAACTAGTACAAATATTCTCTGATCTTCAAAATCTGAAACTCTGGGTAACTTCACAATACTTATTGTGAGCAACTCTCCCCAGCAGAGTTGCCAATCTTTCGGTGCTCAAATCAACAGATTGGATTTCTTATGGAAATTTTGATCCAATTCTCGGAAACCCAATTGATTTGGCCAACTAACAAGATTCAACCAAGGCAAGGTTAAACCTTCTGCAATTCTGGCTCTACAAAACCAAGGCTAGTAAGCCTATACCTTAAACTTATCCTTCAAGTCTTAAGGATTTTTATATCAGATATAACACACCTCAAATACTCTCTCAAGTATGGAAAAGGCACTTGAAAGAAATCTAACTGAAAGAAATATATCATAAAATACAAAACTAAAATACTTTGAGTAATTGAAGGAATGTTTAGAAAATATATGTATAAGTGGAAAAGAACAGATGGATAGGATGTCACAAAACTTTAAACAATAAACTAAATAAGCATAATCCAATTAATGAATAGATCAGTGTCTTATTCTATAACAAGCAATAGAGTCAAAATTATCCCATCCCTATGTACAACCTCAGAGATAGTTTGCAAGAAACATATCACTTCAAATGCGTTCAAATGAACATATATATCAAGATAAATCTACAACCATTTCAATTGAATTTAACTTTTCAAATGACAGACCGATTGATTGTGGCCTCAAATCAATTAAATTTAACCATGCAAAATGAAAAGACCAATTGTTAATAAAGCTATAAATTTAATCAAAAGTATGCAACATCTAACTATCACTTTGAAGAAAAATCAAAAGATTTTATCCAAGGGACTAATCGAAAATGAAGTTAAATCAATTCCCACAGATGAAAGAAAAAGCACTTATCTTTATTGATTTTGAAAAAATGGTATATCCAAGTTTATGTTACAAGTTGTTGATCCAAATCTATCAAATCTGTAAAATTGTATCATTGTATCTTTTTTGTATATTTTGTTTACATTTTACACCACATATATATGTGGATGAATGTTTTTCATACCCCTTTAGGGTGAAGAGACACCACCCTATGTTAAAATTTAAAAACTTCTTTTGATAAAAACTAATCAACAAACTAACTAATAACTATCTATCTTTCAGATTTGGCTTTGGAAAAAAATCTAAAACAAATTGTACGAACATAAGATTTCTACTGGAGATAGTAAATTTGATTTTCCAAATTGGGTTTGTTTTAGATTTTTAATGTTTGATCGTTTCATTCTCTATCAATATCATCGTTACAATAGGTCAAAATTCCAGCGTCTCTGAAACATTCATTTAAGAAAATTTGATTGTTCATGTCACAAAGATTCCTTCCTTAATCCCTCAACTTTTAATTGAAAAGTAATATATTTTTGTATCCCATTTCATGTACTCCATCATATCATCAATTATTGGGCATGGGGTTTAGGATTCCATTTTTTAGAGTTTTATCACTATATAGGACTTCGAATTTTGCCAAAACTTTAGAGCTCCAAAAGGGTGGATAGATGTTCTTTAGGTCATAGAAACTTTAAATTTATAGGGAATTAGAATATGATACTAAGATGTTTTTAGGACATGGACACTTGTAACGAGAATTAGAAAAAAATGTAGTATAATTGTAAAAAATGTGTCAAACTAAAAAAAAGAAAATTATAAGAGAAAGAAAATAAATTAAGGAAAACACACTTGGAATCTTGAGTAGCGACCATTGGGATTTAAATACAGTGAAGACATTTTTGCAATATCATAGTTTCTCTTGCACTTTTGAATGACAGAGATCTCTCCCATGCATGCATGGATTGATTAAGATGTATAAACAAGGTAGTTAGTTAGGAAATTTTTCTATCTTTGATTTTCGTCCACTCTGAACATCTAGAGTGCCATATTGTGTGAGAAAAACAACTTTTTGTGTAGACTGTGTTGTTTAGAGTAGTTTTAGCTAGGTTTGTGTTGAAATGGTGGTATTTTGAATTTCCACCATTGATTTTCCTTGACCCTTGGTGGAATTCAATCTCTTCCAATGTAATTTAAGGTTTTTCTTCCCATTTGTGTATTCATTCAAGGAGTTGTGAGAAAATTGATGCCCTAGGTGGACATCCTCATGTGGCCACCTAGAAGTTGAATTCTTTTTGTTCATAAATCTTAATATGGTTTGAGATAGATGGTATAAATTTCTATTTAGATGTTTTTGGGGATCTCCTAACTCCCCAAAGTGTGGTTTTGGATAAATGTCAAGGGGAAAGAGTAGTTCCTTTGTTAAATGGACCTAATTAGCCCTTTGTAGGTCATTATAATTCTACAAATTTAGGTGTTTTGGTGTTGGGTTTGAAATTTGTTTTTGAGGAATCAAGAGGAGCTCCATAATGGGTATCTTAATATCTAGTTCTTTTATGGGGGTGTTTGGAGAGTTACTGAACTAATGGTGAAAATTTGAGTTCATAGGGCTACAAGGAATTTGGAGGATTTGTGAAGGAAGTCAGGCCCAATGCATTGGGGAAAAAATGAATAGTTGGTACATGTTTTGTTACCCATTTTGATATTATTTCTAAGCCTTTGGGAGTCCCACCCACATCATAGAGGATTTGGGTGCTTAAGACCAAGAATCACCTTTTGGGAACATGTGCATGCTAGTAGGCATGAGGAGAATTTAGGATGTTTCAGTGGATTGTTGAACCTTCATTGTGTTAGAGTCCCTTTTTGAGACCCTAGAGTTGATTGTTCCTCTAGTGGTGTTCCAGAGTACTTGACTCTGCATCATTTTTGGTATTAGAGAATTTGGCTACGTTTCTTGGAGCAGAAACTTGGTTTATGTTAGAGATAGCATCTTCTATTGGAAGTTACAACATGGTGACTAATGCAGAGCTTGCTAAGAAGGAGGAGGATTGGGAAGAAGAGAAATATGAGAGAAGTTGGTAGACAAGTTGGATCAAGTAGAGAAGATTGTAGAAAAGAGAGAAGAATACAAGCAAGGAATAGATGAAGATGAAGAAGAGGAAGCACCTAGAGAAGGACTGAATATATCTGAGCATCAAAAATTTTACCTGAAAGATTTAGAAACTTTAGGAGGAAAGGCGGTGAATGAAGCCTTAGAGAACCACTTTGAATGTCAAGGGATCACTGAAGTACAGAAAGTGAAGGTAGAAAATTATAAGATGAAGGGAGCAACAATAACTTGGTGGAGTTTCATCCAAGAGGAAAGAGGATGGTTGAAATATGACAAGAAGAAGATCACATCATGGAAAAGGATGGTTGAAATGGTGAAGGAGACATATATAACAAAAGATTATGGGGTACTGTTACATCAAAAGAGACAAAACCTAAGACAAAGAGAGATGGACATTAGCACATATACTGAGGAATTTGAGAAGTTAAGTCTCAGATCAAGGATCACAGAGTCTGAATGTGTTAAGGCATCAAAATGGATTGAGAATGAATATTCAAGAAGAGTTTCAATTGTTGAGTCCTAATACAATCTCAAGATGATACCAATTAGCTTTGAAAGTGGAAGAAAGGTTTAGGAGGAGGCAAGATCAAAACAATAGAGGTAGGGGTAGACAACCATTCAGAGGAAGAAGTCAATAAAGAGGAAGAGGGCCAAACTTCAACTCTCAAGGAGAAACCTAAAAAGAAACAAGTAGGAATGATAATTTCAGAGGCAATTTTAGAGGGAGAAGACCAAATTAAAGAGGAAGGTCACAAGGAAGAGGTAGTGGACCCATCAAATTCTTTAGTTGCAATCAAGAAGGACACATGGCTTACAAATGCTCGGAGAAGATAGGGTCTAGCTCTCAAGGAGAAAGGAGAACACATTTAGTCAAAGAACATGACCCTCTGAATAACCCTGATTCCTATGGGTATCTAGAGAAAGGAGAAGCCCTTATGTTGAGAAGAAAAATCCTACAAGAACCAATCACCAAGGAACCACCTCAAAGGAAATCTCTTTTTAGAACAAACTACAAAGTTGGAGGAAAGGTGTGTAAAGTCCTAATTGATTCTGGATCAACAAAGAATTTTATTTCTCTTGAAATGGTTGAAAAGTTGAAATTGAGAAGAGTCTCGCATCCATGACCTTACAAAGTATCGTGGCTTAATAAAGGACAACAAACTCTTGTAGATGAGCAGTCATGGGTTGAATTTCATATTGGAGCCTATAAGGATAGATTACTAGTTGATGTGGTAAAATAGATGCATTCCACCTTATTTTTTGAAGGCCATGGAAATATGAATTAAAAGCCCAACATGATGGAGTTAAAAACACCTACACCATAACTAAAGATGGTAAAGCAATTGAACTATTACTGTATGCACCCTAAAATGGTCGCCTAGACTATGGGTCCCCATTCTTCAATTTATCAAATGACCATAATCAATTTATTAAATTTCTGAATCAATGCTTTGCAACATTTTCAATTCAAATCAATTTCCTTGATCAAATCATAATTAATTTTAATATTTCAATATTTCCTAAGGTTTGATCATTCTTTCAATAATATTATTTAATTAAAAGAAAACATCTCTTTTTATTAAATAAAATAATGTTATTTAAATAAAAGAAAATATCTCTTAAATGAAATAATCTTATTTAATTAAAATATCCCCTTTTAATTAAATGATTTTATCTTATTTAATTAATATCCCTCTTTTAATTAAATAATCTTATTTTATTTAATTAAAAGAAAATTCCTCTTTTAAATAAATAAAATCCCCACTTAAAGCTCTCTTTTTGATAAAAAAGGAAATAAATAAAATAAAAAATAAAATAAAACTCCTCTTTCTCCACACATATTCCTAAGTAGTGGGCTTTTCTTCTTACTTGTCTTTTTAGGGATTTATCCCACATTGCTCTTGAGGATGCATTTTCTCTCCACACTTTCCTTTATAAGGAGCTCTCTCCTTCTCATTTTAGAAATCATAAGGGATCAAATCAAAGATATAGAAGTTTTATGTATTGTTATGCTGCAGGTTTGGAGAGCAATTTTGGAGGAGAATTTGAGCACTTTGGCTTGGATATTGCAACTTCTGTCTTCTTGTCTTTTTCTTCTTGCATCCATGGCTATTCATGTAGATTAGATTCATATTAGATTAAATTCATTTTTTCTTCCATAGATTAAGCTTGCATATTTCCTTTCATAGATTAATCTTGCATTTGTATTTCCTTTCATAGAATAATCATGCATTGTTATCATATAGATTAATTTCATTTCTTGCATTGTTATCATATAGATTAATTTTATTTTTTGCATTGTTATCATATAGAATAGTTTTCATTTGCATGCATACTTGATGATTATGGAGACTAGCATTCTTTCTTTTCCTTTTTGAATCTCTCATTTTATGGTGTACTTGCAGGGGCACAAAATAGGTCAATCTGAGGGCCTTCATTACAAACCCTTGCACTCCATGAATAGAGAGCTATGACTCACCATTTGAGACCTCATTCTTGAGTAATCTTGAATATAATGACTCATAGAAGTGTGACACATTTTTAGCACACATTTTTGGCGCCCACCATGGGGCAGAACATCTATTTCTGTCATCACATTCAAAAATTTCTTCTATCTTCTGTCTATTATTCTCTCAGTGTCTTTAAAGCTCTTATTTTGAGCCAAATCTGACCCCACCATTGCGTCTGGATTGTCGTTTAGGTTGAAAATGACTATAAACTTGTCCATATTTGACGAAAGTCAAATCTATGACAAATACTTTTGCCCAAGCATGGTTGCATGAAAATTGAGGCATATTTCAGATCATCTTTGCACACAACTCGAGGCAGATTTTTGAAAAAAAAAAAAAAAAATAAAAAATCAGATTTTTTTACTATGTTAAATTTGACGGCCATATGACCGTCAAAATTTGGGCCTTCTGTGACCGCCCCCAGCCCGTCAAATTTAATCTCACAGTCTGCTGACGTCAGTAGGGCTTGAAAAGTCTTTGCCTTCATCATTGGAGTTTTTGAAATTGCAGTCTAACTTCAAACGATCATATCTTGCTCATTTTAGGTCCAAATTGAGTGCATTTTTTTTTATTTTGGGTAGAATTATCTGAAGATTTTTGGTTTGTTCTTAGTTTCTAGATTGTAGTCATATATTTATCAGAAATTGTAGGTTTTCATCACTATACCTGTCTAATCCTCTATTTTGCAGCTTCCTAAGCCTCGTACGGGCTCATACAGTAACATTTTTGAGTGCAACTATTTTTGAAAGTGCGTGATTTTATCTACTTTCTGAATATGTAATCAAATTTTTGATTTTATGATTTTTCTAATGCTGACCAATCTTTGGCTTTATTGTTCTTGATGCTTATCTTTGATTACAACCTAACAGTAGATTGCAGGACGTTGAAAAAGAAGACTCAAACAAAGACTACTAATGAAATCATCTTGCAGGTTGCCTTGATCGATAGCACGCTAAATATTGTGCTTGCATTTTTTTTTGTTTTATTAAAATAGGAACCCACATGCAGGACTTCTAAAATGAACTTCTATTTGGTATTTTTAGGAATGACAAAAATGTTAAAACTATGCTTTTGCCCTTTTGGGATGATCAGAATTCCAGAAACATTATTGTCATTTTCTTATGTGTTTGAAGTGTCTTTTAGATTGTAATCCTAAGAATTATATGAACGTATCCTCTCCCCTCGCCTTTGTGGATCTTGGGTGTAAGAGAAACTCATATAATTCTTTTAGCATGGATACCTCCCAAGTGCTTTAATACAGCCAGTGAGAGTGGATTGTCCAACCGGTAACAGGATAAAATCAAGCCCTTCCAAACTGGTATATAAAAAATGTCATTGTGATTAGTCTCACAATGGACAGGTGTGAACTCATTGTGGCAACCAAAATCTCCTCTAGTACCCTAGTGGTGCGTTAAAGTCCCTACATTGTTAAGGTGAAAACCTTGCTTTGAAAGGATTGGGAGAACCCCCTTAATTGGGAAAATGACTTGATCACAACCACCTGAATGGATGCCTTGACTACAAACTTTATTTTAGTGACCAAAAACCCTTTATTTGTTGGTGTGAAAGGTCAGAGACCGACTAAGACGTCCCACATTTTCATGGATCTTAGTAGAGACAACAGTCCTTTGGGAAGCAATTCTCTTGGGATTCGAAGCTTGGTGTGCCTGAGAAGTGAGTGCACATGTAAGGAGGAGCCTGTGCCTCCAAGCTTCTAAGTTGTCTGCTATGAGTAAGCGTGGATGAACTTCGGTTCAAGTGGGAATTCAATAGATATTTTCATGGCTTACCTAGGTTGTGATGTGAATATTTCTTTTACAACAAACAATCTGCTTGATGTGTCTTGCGTGAGTGAAAGATCAAAACATACACCCAAAAATTAAGACAAACACCAAAATGATCAACAAATCTGCATTCTTAAGTGTCAAACTGTCAACTTGCTCATTTTTGCTATCCTATCATTTTCAGTCTTCCTAGGTTGATCCAGAACAAGTTAGGTCACTTACCCCACTGTTAGAAGCTTGTTTACACTTTGGATTCTTGTGTTTTGACCTCTTGAACTAGTAATCTTTTGTTTCACAAGTGACCTTTCTTGGAGTTGGTAAGATAGAAACTATCCTTGTTGAGAAGATAAACCTTTAGATCCTTTGATAACACACTTGGAGAGTCTTAGTAATCTCTTGTCCATTCACTTCCATACAAAATTCAAATTCAATCAATATAACTTGGGTAAATCATCCTCCTGATCCATATGTGTTAGGGCATTCACTCATTTATTGGGCACCTCTGTGGCAGTGTTGGTTGATACCTCTTGCTAAATTCTATCTTATCACCTCTCTTTTGGACAAGTGAGTGCTTTTACTATCCTAGTTTGGTACCAACGTTTATTAGGGTCAACCTATCACCTAGTACCTTTTCTTTCATGCCAGTTACAACAAGATATCAAGTAAATCAAGGAAAGTAACCTTAAGTTATTTTTAACCAATTACCCTTAGTTAAAACTCGCCAAAAATGTAAGGGAAAAGCACCCATATTTGATCAATCACCTAGGAACAATTTTGAAGTTTGGTTTGACTCCAAGAGTCACCTTAGTGAGTTGAGTACCCCCTTAGCATCATCTCATTCGGATATGGATATGAGT
>MU224840.1:1368740-1432118 GCA_018584345.1 Thuja plicata | reverse complement strand
GCGGATAGAGCTCAACCCTTCAACAAGAACTTACACAAAGGAGTCAAATGTGTTTGGAATGAGGATTTTCAAAAGAGTATAGATCAAATCAAGAAGTACTTGGCAAATCCTCCCATTTTAATGCCTCCTATCCCACTGAAACCACTTATTCTATACATTTCATCGACAAAATATTCCTTGGGGGCATTACTAGCTCAACTTGATGAAAATGGGAAAGAAAGAGAAATATACTACATTAGTCGTACTCTTGTTTCATATGAGGTTAACTACACCAACATTGAGAAAGCTTTCCTTGCTGTTGTTTTTTCTTCCCAAAATTTGTGATATTACATGCTTGTGCACACTATACACCTCATAGAAAAAATAGATCCACTTAAATATTTGCTAGGTAAAGTTGCCCTCACAAGTAGACTTGCTAAATGGATGATGATACTCTTAGAATTTGACATAGAGTACATTGAGCATAAAGCAATCAAAGGAAAAGCCATAGCAGATCAATTGGCTAATTTCCCAATACAAGATAATGCACCTATTTAAGTTATTGTTCCCATGTACAAACAATATTGCTGAGTATGAAGCTTTAACAAATGGACTTAAGATAGCCATAGAATGGAGAATCACAGAGTTACACATCTACGGGGATTCACATATGATAATCAACCAAGTTAATGAGGAATATCAAACAAAACATGAGAAATGGTACCTTACAAGAAAATGGTTGATTCCTTGAAATGATACTTCACTTTTGTCACATTTCAACAAATCCTTAGAGCAGAAAATAAAGCAGCTAATGCTATGGCTACACTTGCTTCACTCCTTCAGTTAGAGCAACATGAATCAAGATTTGAATTCCTTATGGAAGAGCTACATCACCCTATCCTTGACTCCCAAGAAAGCCATATCATTTGTACCCTTGTTGGTCATGAGTCATCCTGTTATGGTGCCATTTACTCATATCTTCATGATGACATTATACCTGAAACCTTTAATTGATTTGAATGCAGAAACCTTACCTGAAATGCCTCTCGCCATTCCCTTATCGCTGGTGATTTGTATAGGAGGGGTCTAGATGGAACACTTCTTAGATGCTTATAAAAGGAAGAAACTGACCAAGCGTTAGTTAACATCCATGAGGGCATCTGTGGGGGACATTCCAATGGTTTTTCCATGGCTAGAAGGTTTCTTAGGGTGGGGTACTATTGGCCCACAATGCAGATTGATATAGTAGCTTTTGCAAAGTCATGTGAAAAGTGTCAAAAACATGGTAACCTGATACATGCTTCAGGCAGGGAGCTCATTCCTTCTAATCTCATTGGCCATTTTAGCGTTGGGCCTTTGATCTTGTTGGGAAGATTCATCCCAACTCATCAGGTGGACACTAATTTATCATCACTGCTACTGATTAATTCACTAAATGGGTAGAAGTTGTCCCACTTTCTATTGCCTCGGGCAAGACAGTCTCTCTATTCATTCTGAACCATATCATCTGTTGATATGGAGTGCCTTCCGAGATTATCACTGACAACGGAGGCCAATTTAACAATAAGGACCTTAAACAACTCTGCAATAAATTCAAGATTAAACAACATTGGTCCTCCATTTGCTTCCCACAAGGAAATGGTCAAGTAGAGGCATCAAACAAGACCATTCTTAAAATCTTGCATAGAACATTTTGTAAGATTGGTAGAGATTGGCACTTACAGATAAATCCAGCTTTGTGGGCCTATAAAATGAGTATTTGTACTCCTACTAGGGCTACTCCTTTTTCCCTTGCATATGGTGCTAAAGCAGTGTTACCTTTGGAGGTTGAGATTCCTTCACTTAGAGTTTCCCTCAAAGGTCTAGTTACAGATGAAGACTACCGCGCCAAGAGACTTCAAGAGTTAGAACTTCTAGATGAGAAACGTCAAGCATCATTTGACCATATGAGGGTTTATCAAAAGTGCATGTCCAAATCCTTCAACAAAAAGGTTCACCCTAGAGAATTCTGAGTAGGAGATCTTGTCCTACGTGAAAATCCCAAGAATCAACAACATAGAGATCAAAAGGGCAAATTTGAACCTAATTGGCTTGGACCTTACATCATTACAACAACTTTTGGGACAGGTTCTTATTTACTATCTATAGCAGAGGGAGAGCAACTCCTTGTTCCTATCAATGTCTTGCACCTGAAGAAGTTCTATCCATGATGCCCATTCTGTCTGGGGGCATCCTTTGTACATAATTATTGATCCTGAAAAAATTAAAAAAAAAATGATATATTGTCAAAAATTCTAAAAATTAGAAAATGTCCTGAAAAATGATCATCTTAGTGAAAACCTAGCAATAGGCGCTTTGATGTATCTTCAAAAAAATTATATATTCCAAAAATATAAAAAAATAAAAAAATAATTTTTTTTTAAAAAAATAGAAAAAGTGCCTTGGTGAAAACCTGGAAACAAGCGCTTTGGTAGCAAAAATTCAAAAAATTTATAAAAAGTCCTAAAAAAAAGAAGAAAAAAAATAAAATAAAAAAATAAAAAAATTGTAATAAAATCCAAGTGGTGAAAACCTGGAAACGGGTGCTACTTGAGGCCTTTGCACCCCTGTTTCTTAGCGCGTGTCCTCGACACTTAGCCTTTCTCCATCATGCCTTGTCCTTGTTGCCTCGGTCTGGAATTGGTCTTTGTCTTTGTCTAGGGGGCATAACTGTATTAGCTTTAGTCTCTTGGATGCGTTAGTCTTTAGGACACCTCACAAGTTGTGTTTTTCAACACCACCTCAACTGTATTTTTCAATACAACCCCTGACATTGAGTGTTTTTCAACACTTATCAGTTTGGTCTTACCTAGTTTTGTCATGTGGTCTTGCCTGCTTGCAAGCATTTGATCCTTATCCTCGAAACTTAGTATCAGTTAACACAATTAAATTTTTAAACACAACACTTAATGCTTGAGCTATGTCATGAGCTTTTCTTTGTGTGCTGACTGTTATTCATTTTCTTTGAGTGTCCTTGTCTAATAAGTTTCTCCGTGATGCGTAGCTAGAGGACTTGGGGCATGGGGCATGTTTTTATTTGCTATATGCTTAATTGTTTTTGCATAACCATTCTTTTGGTCATCCTAGCCTCTATGCCTTGATGCAAGCATGGTTTTTCTACATTAAATTGGGTAAGCTAACATCGAAGTCATCTTGACCTTTATGTCTTTGATGCTTATGTTAGAATCTTTCCACATTCCAATCTGATATAAATCACATTCATGTCTTCATAGTTGTGCTTGTGACTAGTGATGATTGTGTGATTTTTCCGATGTCCATTAATAATGGCCCAATGATGAAAATAAGTTCCTTAACATTCTCTCATGAATGATGAACACAAAGTCCTATGTTACAGTTTCTCTATTGCAAGTACACCTTTGCATTATCATGTAGCTTGCATTGTTAGACCTCATGTTAGTTTGCATTTTTAGGCTGCATTATGAGTTTGCGAGGGTTTTCCTTCATCTTTCTTGCAGACTTTTAATTAACTGTGATCATGTTCTAATCTTTATTTCCTTATCTTCTTTCGTGATCTCAATCAAAATTTTCTATCTTAAACAACTGATTGATTTTGGGGCATTCTCTTTCTTAAGGAAAATTCTCTTTCTTCTCTCCATTTCTTGTTAGTAATAACTGAGAGGGGGGGTAAATCAGTGGCCTCAAAAATTTATCCTTTAAACTTTAATCCACCAATCAATACACCTCAAATTATTAAGTCCCTACAAGATGTATGCCTTGAAATACTTGAAATAATTAACTGTCTATCGGTTTACCTTGTCTGTCCTTATTCTCCTTGATTACCGATAAGTAGTAAAACTTATTTACTGAGATTTAGTAAATATGCAGAGTATACCAATCAATCCAGAAATGCATATAATAAATGTAAAACAATAGAGTAATAAATCATACACACATAACACATGGATTTTAATGTGGAAACCCTGTTAAGGGAAAAAACCACTGGGACCGGTACTCCAAATTTTCACTCTTCTGAAGTGAGCCCTGTTAGGAGCCAACCCTGTTAAAGGTTACAAACACACTGTTAAGTGCAACCTTGTTAGAGGATTTTATACATATAGGTTGTCACTTAGTATCTGACATCTATTTTTCTATCATCCTTGAATCAACCTCCTTCTTAGACTGTCAATAGGCTTTAGAAAAATCTTGCTACCATCCTTGAATCAACCTTCTTCTTAGGCTGTCAATAGGATTTATGCAAATTCAATGCTACTTTCATGAATCAACCTTTTTGGCAATCTGTTAGGATATACCTCAATCATAGAAGACTGTTAAGTCCTTCTCTGTTAAGAGACTTGATGCTTCAATAGTTAAACTGAAACACTATGACCTATTTCTAATGCTACTTTGAATTGTAGATTTTTAGATCTATTTAAGTACAATACCTCTCTAATCAATGTATCAATTCAATTCCTTTTTCTCCACACTTTCTTCTCTATGATGTTGTGCTTCACTGTTCGTCAGTATCTGCAGAATTCTTTAGCTCTCCCTTAGCTTGATTGATATGGACTATATGAAGTTTATCCTTCACCAATTTCTCTTCAACATCCTCTTCTAATTCACTCCCCTTCTGTGTATCTGATGGCTTACGAAAATGAATTATGCTTGTCTCTTATATAGACATGATATTCCTTAATTCATGATTCTTGGCGTGAAAAACAATCCAACCAAATTGATTTACAACTTTAACTCCTAATTTATCTCATAGTTATCTTCTTGCCAACTGTATAAATCTTCTTTAAATCAATTACTTAACTGTGGTCGAATAAAATAAATAAAACAACCAGTTAAGTCTATCCTTAAGCTCTGTCAGCTAGATATTTTGTCATTTTCTGAACTCTCTGTTCTATCAGTCAATTCTGTAGTTCATCATTGGTGACAACTGCCTGTTCTGTCGGTTTAACTCCAGTTAGCTTCGGGATCTTCGTCTGTCAGGCAACTCTATTTTCAGTTCGTCAGGCATCTTGTGATTCTACTTCATCAGGCAACACTGTCTTCTGCTTGTCGGTATCACTGTGACCTTTTTCTTTGTCTTTACCGATGGTGTGCACTTTGTCGGTGTTGTCTGTCACTTAGTGAATACTTGACTTTTATGCATTGCTGAAAGCATAATCATTTTTACATTGATTCTCTAAAGTCTTTGGCATTATGTACATGACCATACATATGATATCAAGTTGACATCAATGACAATACAAACCATTAACTGTTGTAATGTCTTGCATCATCTTCAACTTAACATTATCAAACATTCAATCAGTTACATGTCATCAATCTCTCCCTTTGGCATTGATGGCAACATTCTATATTATGACACTATACTATTTCTAATACAATATGAAATACAATTGTTGAGATTCATCAAATTACCAAATAGTCTGTTTTGATAACTGATAGAAATGCCTGACCGCCTATAAGCTCTGTGTTAGCTTGGATTTGATTCTTACAGATTTCTGTGTTTCTTCTTCTGATGTGTTGTATTCTCTTTTTGTGTCAATTTCTCTCTTTTGATTGTTCTTCTTCTTTGATGTCTTTGTCTTTTGTTTTCAATTTTTTTATACAAATTCTCTCCCTATGGATATGATCTCTCCCTATTTGAAGTAATATGATAATGAATAGTTTCTAATGAATAGTTTCTGATGATAATATCGATACATTTTCTCCCTTTGAAAACAATGCCAAACAAATATTTTACAAATATCTGACATTCATGTCAAACAATTTTCTTCTATCCATAATATATTCCTTGAATTTCCCTTATCCATCAACAATACAACAATATGGTCTGGTGCTCATTTCTGATTTATACCTTTCTATATATAGATGTAGCTTTGAAGTTCATCTTTTGCTTGCATCAATCATGAATGATATTATGATAATATATGGTTTATGCAACCTTCAGTCCTTTACTGACTGGTAGACATGGGTTTGAACCCTAGTCTCTTTTTCAGGTACTCAAATATATCCTTGGGTAATGGCTTGGTAAAGATATCAGCCAATTGTTCTTTTGATTGCACATATTCAAGTATCGCCTCTTTTTCTTAAACTTGTTCTCTTAAATAATGATACTTGATGGAAATGTGTTTAGTCTTTGCATGCATGACTAGATTCTTGGAAATATTTATTGCACTAGTGTTATCACAATAGATAATCACTGGTTCTGAGATCTTCATATGCATACCTTCCAACAATTGTTTGATCTATGCAATATTTGAGCAGTTTGCAGTAGAAGCAACATATTCTGCTTCTATAGTAAACTGAGAGATGCATCCTTGCTTCTTGCTAATCCATGTGACAATTCTGTCACCCATAAAGAATGCTCCTCTAGTTGTGCTCTTCCAGTCATCAAGATTTCCAGCCCAATCAGTGTTGGTAAACACTTTTAGTTCAAATTTTCCTTCTCTTCTATACCATAAGGCAAATTCCTTAGTATTCTTTAGATATCTTAAGATTCTCTTCACAACAGTCATATGTGATTCCCTGGGGTTAGCAGAAAATCTAGCAACAATTCCTACTACATGTGCAATATCTAGTCTAGTGTGTACAACATACATGAGTTTTCCTATCATTGATCTGTACAGAGTCTGATTTACCTCTGTTGTCTTTTCTTCCTTTGTTAATTTGCATCCAGTAGCCATCAATGTTCCAACAGGTTTGGAATCTTCCATCTTGATTTTTTTCAGGACCTCTTTGATGTATTTGGATTGTGTAATGAAAATACCTTCACTTTGTTGAATGATCTGTAGACCAAGAAATAACTTGATCTCTCCAAACATAGACATCTCAAACTATTTTCTCATTTCATCAGCAAATGATTTGCATAGCACATCATTGCCTCCAAATATGATGTCATCAATAAATATTTAAGCAATTAAAGTGTTAGCATTAGTATCTTCTTTCAAATAAAGATTACTATTTTCACTAGTCCTTATGAATCTAATACTTATTAGATAGGAATGGAGTTGTTCATACGAGGCTCTGGGAGCTTGTTTCAATCCATACAAGGCTTTGTTCCTTTACCTTGTCTGTCCTTATTCTCCTTGATTACCGATAAGCAGTAAAACTTATTTACTGAGATTTAGTAAATATGCAGAGTATACCAATCAATCGAGAAATGCATATGTGAAATGTAAAACAATAGAGTAATAAATCATACACACATAACACATGGATTTTAACGTGGAAACTCTGTTAAGGAAAAAAAATACTAGGACCGGTACCCCAAATTTTCACTCTTCTAAAGTGAGCCCTGTTAGGATCCAACCTTGTTAAAGGTTACAAACACACTGTTAAGTGCGACCTTGTTAGAGGATTTTATACATATAGGTTGTCACTTAGTATCTTACATCTATTTTGCTACCATCCTTGAATCAACCTCCTTCTTAGACTGTCAATAGGCTTTAGGAAAATCTTGCTACCATCCTTGTATCAACCTTCTTCTTAGGCTCTCAATAGGCTTTATGCAAATTCAATGCTACTTTCATGAATCAACCTTTTTGGAAATCTGTTAGGATATACCTCAATCATAGAAGACTGTTAAGTCCTGCTCTGTTAAGAGACTTGATGCTTCAATGGTTAAACTGAAACACTATGACCTGATCTAATGCAACTTTGAATTGCATATATTTAGATCTATTTAAGTACAATACCTCTCTGATCAATATATCAATTCAATATATCAATTCAATTCCTTTTGCTCCAAACTTTCTGCTCTGTGATGCTGTGCTTCACTGTTCGTCAGTGTCTGCAGAATTCTTTAGCTCTGCCTCAGCTTGATTGATAAGGACTGTATGAAGTTTATCCTTCACCAGGTTCTCTTCAGCATCCTCTTTTAATTCACTCCCCTTCTGTGTATCTGATGGCTTACGAAAATGAATTATGCTTGTCTCTTATATATACATGATATTTCTTAATTCATGATTCTTGATTCTTGGTGTGAAAAACAATCCAGCCAAATTGATTTACGACTTTAACTCCTGATTTATCTCGTAGTTATCTTCTTGCCAAATGTATAAATCTTCTTTAAATCAATTACTTAACTATGGTCAAATAAAATAAATAAAACAACCAGTTAAGTCTATCCTTAAGCTTTGCCAGCTAGATATTTTGTCATTTTTTGAACTCTCTGTTCTATCGGTCAATTCTGCAGTTCATCGTCGGTGACAACTGCCAGTTCCATTAGTTTAACTCGAATTAGCTTCGGGATCTCCGTCCATCAGGAAACCCTATTTTTAGTTCATCGGACATCATGTGATTCTGCTTCATCGGGCAACACTGTCTTCTGCTTGTTGGGTATCACTATGACCTTTTTCTCTGTCTTTACCGATGGTGTGCACTCCGTCAGTGTTGTCTGTCACTTAGTAAATACTTGACTTTTATGCATTGCTGAAAGCATAATCATTGTTCCATTGATTCTCTAAAGTCTTTGGCATTATGTACATGACCGTACAGATGATATCAAGTTGACATCAATGACAATACAAACCATTAATTATTTTAATGTCTTTCATCATCTTCAACTTAACATTATCAAACATTCAGTCAGTTACATGTCATCATTTCTTTCCACCTCTTCCAAAGTTCCATCTTCCATTCGCTTTCGCCCCACTTCTTTTCTTCTAATTCAACCTTGAGGCATAATATTTCATGCTTGATGATCTACCTTAGTTCTGTGATCCTTATATCTTTCATCTTACATCAAGAACCTTATCTTTTGTTCGATTTGATCAAATTTATCATTTTGTTGTTTCTCCTCTATCTCATTTTGATTTCAATCACGAGGGGGCAGTACCTATCAAAGTTTAATCCTCAATTCAACTTTATCTATCCTATCAATTGCTCCACTTTGGGCAACCTTTCTTGAGAGTCTTATCTTGGACATGTCAATTGCCTATTTACAGGGGTGTTGACCTTGTCTTTTTCAATCTGCTTATCTTTGTCCTGATGTGTTCCCATGAAGATCACATGTCTGTGTTATTTTGTGATCCCAAATCGATCTCACACTTCAACTGCATTCTTTGACTACATGTGTTCCTATAAAGATCACACATTAGTCAAAGAGGGGCAAATGTATGCACCCTAAAATGGTCACCTAGACTATGGGCCCCCATTCTTCAATTTATCAAATGACCATAATCAATTTATTAAATTCCTGAATCAATGCTTTGCAACATTTTCAATTTAAATCAATTTCCTTGATCAAATCGTAATTAATTTAATTATTTCAATATTTCCTAAGGTTTGATCATTTTGTCAATAATATTATTTAATTAAAAGAAAACATTTTTTTTATTAAATGAAATAATCTTATTTAATTAAAATATCCCCTTTTAATTAAATGATTTTATCTTATTTAATTAATATCCCTCTTTTAATTAAATAATCTTATCTTATTTAATTAAAAAAAAATTCCTCTTTTAATAAATAAAATCGCCACTTAAAGCTCTCTTTTTGATAAAAAAAAATTAAATAAAACTCCTTTTTCTCCACACATATTCCTAAGTGGTGGGCTTTTTCCTCTTATTTGCCTTTTTATGGATTTATCCCACATTGCTCTTGAGGATGCATTTTCTCTCCACACTCTCCTTTATAAGGAGCCCTCTCCTTCTCATTTTAGAAATCATAAGGGATCAAATCAGAGATATAGAATTTTTATGTATTGTTATGCTGCAAGTTTGGAGAGCAATTTTAAAGGAGAATTTGAGCACTTTGGCTTGGATATTGCAACTTCTCTCTTCTTGTCTTCTTCTTCTTGCATCCATGGCTATTCATGTAGATTAGATTCATATTAGATTAAATTCATTTTTTCTTCCATAGATTAAGCTTGCATATTTCCTTTCATAGATTAATCTTGCATTTGTATTTCCTTTCATAGAATAATCATGCATTGTTATCATATAGATTAATTTCCTTTCTTGCATTTTTATCATATAGAATAGCTTTCATTTGCATGCATACTTGATGATTATGGAGACTATCATTCTTGCTTTAACTCTTTGAATCTCTCATTTTATGGTGTACTTGCAGCGACACAAACTAGGTCAATCTAAGGGCCTCTATTACAAACCCTTGCCCTCCATGAATAGAGAGCTATGAGTCGTCATTCGAGACCTCATTCTTGAGCAATATTGAATATAATGACTCATATAAGTGTGACACATTTTTAGCACACAGTTACCACTGACAGAGAAAAATCGGGAAGAGCCTAAAGAGAAAGAGGTTAAGGTAATGATGATGGGTAAGAATGAGTTCTTAAAATAAATGGAAGGTCAGAATGGACCTTTCTTTGAACTCATACCAATACTCAGAGACAAGATGGAGTCTTTTCCAGTAGAGATGATTGAGGCTAATGCATCTACAAACAAGGATAGCATTTTTTTGAAGGTAGAAGTGCAGAGAAGAAGAAACCAAAGTTGGATGAAGAAGTGGCCACCATTCTTGACAAATATCAGGGTATAGTTGTAGATGATATGCCAAGGAGTCTACCACCAATGAGAGACATAAGTCATTGTATAGATCTCATACCAGGGTCAAAAATACCTAACAAAGTAGCCTACAAACTAACACCCCAACACAATGAGGAGATGGAAAAACAAATACATGAGTTGCTTAAATATGGTCTAATTAAAAAGAGCCTAAGCCCATGTGCAGTACCTGTTGTTTTAGCACCAAAGAAGGAAGGAACTTGGAGGCTTTGCACTAATTATAGAGCCCTCAAAAAGATTACAATAAGGTATATATTTCCAATTCCAAGAATAGAATATTTACTAGATTGTTTGGGGGGTGAAATACATTTCCCTAAAATTGATTTGAAGAGTGGGTACCATCAAATAAGGAGGCCAAAGGGTGAATGGAAAACAAATTTTAAGACCAATGATGGGTTTTATGAATGGAAAGTGATGCATTTTGGGTTATCCAATGCCCAAAGTAAATTAATGAGGCTCATGAATGAGGTCCTTAAGGATTTCATAGGGAAATTTGTCACAGTCTACCTAGATGACATTCTAATTTTCAACAACACAAGAGAAGAGCATTTGAAACACATAAAGATGGTGTTGAAGAAATTACATGAAGAGAACTTGAAGATCAACATGGACAAGTGCATTTTCATGCAAGAGGAACTCACATATCTGGGATTTTTAATCTCCAAGGGTACTCTCAAGATGGACCAAGAAAAGGTAAATGCAATTCTTTCATGGCCTACTCCTAGGACAATTTTTGCAGTTAGGAGCTTTCATGGATTAGCTACTTTTTATAGAAAGTTTATAAGAATTTTTAGAATGATTTGTGCTCCTATCCTAGATAATATAAAGGGGGGACAAAAATGTAAGTTTTTTTGGACCAAGGAAGCTAATGAAGCCTTTTAACTCCTTAATCAAAAGGTAGCCCAATATCAGGCCCTAAAGTTCCTTGATTTTAACAAAGTTTTCCAAATTAATTGTGATTATAGTCTAGTTTCCATAGGAGGTTTCTTAAGTCAAGAAGGTAGACCCATTGGATTCTTTAGTAAAAAGCTAAATGAAGCCAAGATGATATATTCATTATATGATCTAGAGATGTATGCATTGGTCCAATCACTCAAGAAGTAGAGACACTATTTGTTACCCAATGATTTCATTGTCTATACAAATAACCAATCCTTAAGCTTCATTAATAGCCAAGACAAATTGATCCATAGGCATATGAAGTGGGTGGAAACCTTACAAGCCTATAACTTTTCTATCAAGCACAAAAAGGGAGTTGTTAGAAAAGTTGCTGATGCACTAAGTAGGAGAGTGATTACTATCTCAGAAATTCAAATGAAGAGTGTTGGAATTGATGTTTTTAAGGACATGTATGCAACAGATGCAGACTTTGGGGAAGTGTATCAGGTATGTCTTGATTTGAATGATAGATACCATCATGAATTTTATGATTATTTGTTACAAGGACTTCTCTTTAAAGGAGGATAAGTATGCATCCCTAAGTGTTCAATGAGAACCAATATCATTCAAGAAAAGAACAATGGTGCTATGTATGGTCCTTTTGGATTAGATAAGACATTGGAGCTAGTAAGAAGACACTAATTTTGGCCAAGATTACAAGTTGATGTTAGAAATTTTGTAGAGACATGTTATATTTGTAAAAAATCCAAAGGAAGGAGTACAAATGCAGGTTTATATCAACCTTTACCGATTCCATCAAGACCATGGGAGCATGAAAGTATGGATTTTTTCATGGGCTTTCCCAAGACCCAAACGGGATTCGATAGTGTTTTTGTTGTTGTGGATAGATTTAGTAAAATGACATATTTATTACCATGTAAGTCCACTAATGATGCATCCTACATTGCAGATAATTTCTACAAAGAAATAGTAAGAATTCATGGATTACCTTTAAACATTGTGTCACATAAAGATGTTAAGTTTGTTGGTCATTTTTGGAGAACTTTGTGGAAGAAACTAAGGACAAACATATCATTTTCATCAGCCTATCATCCATAAATGGATGGGAAAACATAAGTTGTTAATAGGTCATTAGGGAATCTCCTAAGGTGCCTCAAAAAAAAACATGGAGAGAAATGAGATTCTATACTTGGTCAATCTGAATTTTCATACAATGACATAGTCAATAGAAGCACCGACAAGTCACCTTTTCAGATTGTTTATGGGATGAATCCAAGAAGAGTGCTTGAATTAAGATAGCTCCCTAATATTGAACCAATTAGTGTAGAGGGAGAACACTTTTCTATAGCTATGAAAAAGGTTCATGATCAAGTCAAGTCTCAACTACAACAGACCACACAAAGATAAAAACACAAAGCAAATCAAAAGAGGAGAGAAGTCGCCTTTGAAGTAGGAGAACTAGTGTGGGAATTTCTCAAGAATGAGAGGCTACCAAAATTCAAGAACACTAAGCTCTTACCCAAGAAAGTTGGACCATGTCAAATTCTGAAAATATAAGGGAAGAATGCATACAAGATCCAATTACCAGCAGATCTTGGTATCTCACCCATCTTCAATGTATGTGATTTGACACCATACAAAGGAGACATTACTGTAGTTGATGCACAACAACAAGAAGTGACAAAAGATCTTAAACCTTTCCCTAAAATAGTATCACCACAACCTGATAAGGTGGTAGATACTAGAGTCAAGAAGACTAGAAGGAGAGAGTATAAGGAATACTTAATCAAATACAGAGGACAACTTGAATCAAAGGCAATATGGCTTCATGAACATGAGATTTACAAGTAGGCCTCTTCACTCCAACAACTCATCTCAAGAGGACTTGATATTTCTTCATCAGGGAGTATGGTGCAGGGGGACTCACAAAAGGAAAGGACAAGGATGAATAAAAATTTTTGTGGAACATTTAGTTTCTTTATTCGCAAGGTTGTGTTTGTAAGGAATAAGTCCTAATCCATGTTGTAGTGTGCCCTATTTGGAATTCTTATAAGCCAAATTGGTTGCATAGCCACTTAGGAAATTTTTGGAGATAGTTTTGGGTTGGTTTAAGTTAGATTTCATGTGTGTGTTGACATGAAAACCTTGGATAGGTGTTGACACCTTTACAAGTTTGTTTTTTCGTCTTTTTGCTATTTTGTGAATGTTGCTGATGAACAAATTTTCTTATCTTCATGCAAGAATCAGAAGTCGAAGAGTTTATTGTAAGAAACTGATGGATTATTGGTATTTCATAGTCCCTTGAAATGTTAGAAGTCAAAGAATTTAGGAGAAGAAGGTATGCGTAAGATTTTGGGACTATAACAGTAAAAACATTTTGCAATATCATAGTTTTTCCTGCACTTTTGAATGACAGAGATCTCTCTCGTGAATGCATGTATTTATTGAGATGTATAAACATGGTAGTTAGTTATTAAATATTTATATATTTCATTCTCATCCACTCTGACAATCTGGAGTGCCATATTTTGTGAGAAAATAAACTTTTTGTGCAGACTGTGTCATTTGGAGAAGTTTTAGCTAGGTTTGTGTTGAAATGGTTGTAGTTTGAATTTCCACATTTGGTTTTCCTCGACCCTTGGTGAAATTCAATCTCATCCAATGTAATTTAAGGTTTTTCTTCCCATTTGTGTGTTCATGTAGGGAGTTGTGAGAAAATTGATTCCCTAGGTGGACATCCTCATGTGGCCACCTAGTATTTGAATGCTTTTTGTTCATAACTTTTAATGTGTCGAGCTAGAAGCTTTAGATTTGGATTTAGATTTTTTTGGGGATCCCCTAACTGATCAAAATGTGTTTTTGGAGAAATTTTAAGGGGAAAGAGTAGTTCCTTTGTTAAATGGACCTAATTAACCCTATGTAGGTCACTATATTTCTGCAAATTTAGGTGTTTTGGTGTTGGGTTTGAAATATTTTCTTGAGGAATAAAGAGGAACTCCATAATGGGTATCTTAATATCTAGTTATTTTATGATGGTTTTTGGAGAGTTACTGAACTAATGGTGAAAAACCGAGCTCACAGGGCTACAAGGAATTTAGAGGATTTGTGAAGGAAGTCAGTCCCAATGCATTAGGGAAACAAAATGAATGGTTGGTACATGTTATGTTACCCATGTGGAGATTATTTCCAAGCCTTTGGGAGTCCCACTCACATCATAGTATATTTGGGTGCTTAGGACCAAGAATCACCTTTTGGGAACATGTGCATACTAGTAGACATGAGGAGAGTTTAGGATATTTTTGTAGATTGTTGAACCTTCATTGTGTTAGAGTCCTTTGTTGAGACCCTAGAGTTGATTGTTCCTCTAGTGGTGTTCCAAAGTACTTGACTCTGCATCAAATCATAGGTATGTAATGGATGTGAAAATGAGGTGGAGATGTATCCTTTTATACGCATTTTGGGGCCCAAATTTTGCAAGGCTGACACTAATTAAAGATCTAGAAGATAAACCCCTGCATTGGGAACAAAGCCCACTAAAAAGAAAATTCGTAGGACATGGCCGACTTGGGTTGACCTTGTCCAGGCATAATTTTTCAAAGTTTTCTCAAGACCCAAGGGTTAATGCCAAGAAAGGGTGTTGAAAACATAGCCCTCCCAAAAAATCAAGGCAAATATCAAAATCTGAAAATGCATGTAAAGGACCTAGATGAAAGATAAATTATGTGATAGGATGAAAAATGGGAAATCATGCATAGAATTTAGAGATATTCTCACATTTTGAACAAATAATATTGATTTGGAGAAATCATAAGTGCTAGAAGGACGTGGAATCAATGTGGGAACCCATACATACTAAAATGGGGCTAAAAATAAGCACCTAACAAGGGTGCTTGATTTTTAAGACAATACATTTATCCCACACTTTAGTATGAGTTTGTCTCATGCTCATGATAAAGTAGCAACAAGAGAGAAAGATGAAGATCATGGGCAAACTACAAGGAGTTATTACATTGATAAGTTTAAGGACATGAGCCCCAAAACCAAGGATCTTAATTTGTACATCTGTATGCAAGGATACAGAAAACAACAATAAATGCCTAAAGCTTACTAAGATTCAGGGTCAAATAGTTAAAAAGACCTCACTAGATAAAATATCGCAACCACTAATATCATACTCAAAAATCTATTGCAAGAGCACTAGTGGTCGCCTGAAAAGAGAAAGAGCATACATCAAAATAAGATAAGACTCCATAATCTGATTCAATAGCAAAGAGTGTTATGTTATGTAATCATGGATGAGAGATCAAGACAATCATGGATGACACAGGCTAGGAAAATATGTTATACTAGGTGATCCATGAGAGATAAACAAAAGAGAAAGAGAGGGGGGAAATGGTCTAGCAAATTGTGCTATGCTAGTTCCACCATTCAAAGAGAGGAGGGGGATTAGTCAAAGGATCTGAAAAGCAGTCAGTCAAAGGATCATATGTGTGCGGTCAGTCTAAGGAAAGAATATATGAAATCCATGTAAGGACCAAGATTTTATGGTCTAGCGAGTTGTGTTACGCTAGTCAACTCATAAAAATGATAGGTCAAATGGTCTAGAAAATTATGTTATGCTAGTCAATCAATCCCAAATATTTGAAAAGGAGAGTGATCTGGCCCTAGAAAATTGTGTTATGCTAGTGTAGTCTCTTTGTCATGATTAAAGTTAACAAGATAAATATAATAAGGAGGCTGTGTATTCCCCCTTAAGATGGAAAAATAAGTACTATTTTGACATCTTAAGGAAAATAATCACCAAGACAATATCCACGAGCAACACCCAATCCAAACCAAAGAGGTCACAACTCCTATGAGGTCATGGAAGGGAAAAATTCAAAGAGATACCATGTAAGATGTGTAAAATGGATACTTGTGAAGGATGACACATGGTTAGTCTCCAAGTTAAGGGATTTATTTACCATGGAAACCAAATGGCGAACAATGAAAAATGTTATAATCAAGGATGCATATCCTTAATGTAAACCAATATTTCTATGTAATATTGGTTGTCACATGATATACAAATATTGCTTAATCAAAGGAAAAGTGGATCCTTGAAGAAGATGAAAGAGATTGATATAATACCCTTGCCCCCAAGTGTTGAGACAAGGATAAAGAGGACCTATTATGCTACTCGTAAAGTATGATCACATCATGCATGATAATGAGCCCCAAAGGAATAAGCTAACAATGTTACTTGTGTAGTAGCATAATAGGAGCTTAGATTTTATTTAAAGAAATCAGGATTGAAAAATACCTCATCATGATAGGATATGTGAATAATGTCATTATCAATGAGTTGTTGAATTCTCTAATGTAAGGCTTGCAATTCCTGAGTAGAGTGGTCATGATATCGGTGATACATGCAAAAAGGAAGATTCATAAGATGTTGACTATGCTTATTTTTTGTTTAGGCCTAATAAGAACCTTAGAACTATTAGGACTGCAAATTATTTCCATGGTGCTAAGTCTTTCCTATTTTATGCTATGTCTGAGCCTTGTTGTGAAGCCCTAATTACCTTTTGGTCCAACCCTTGGTTTTGGTTTTGTTCTAAACCCTAGGTCTCTCATTCTTTTTATTTTCTTGTGTTACCTTTTTGGGATCCACTTAAGTCACTTTAAGACATGTGTCTTAAGTCATCGTGCGGGGGGCATTTATTTTTAAGTGCTAAGTTCTAGCGGGGGCCATGTTTTAATTTTTCCTAAGTCTAAACTCCCTGTGGTATCTTATGCTTTTAAAGTGTCGGGCATATTAATTTTAATCCAATGGTGGAAGTAATACCTTGATCAAAGGATGAAACAAGGATAGCCATTAGGGAATCGCGCCTGAACACTAGGTGTCCGTCATGATATTGTCGGGTCAGCATCTTCAAAGCTAGCAGCAAGACAAGGTTTAGTCAGATCAAAGTTAATCCAACGGTGGGTGCAATCCCGTGAATGAAAGATGCGATGAGGTTATTCTTCAAGGCATTGCACCTATGTGACACATGGAAAGTGGCAAGACCTGGCCGAGCTAAAGGAAGATAAAGGTAAGATAGATCATTTTTTATCAGATGGTGGGCACAGTCCCGTGAAAAGAAGATGCATGTTTTTAATTCATCGCGAGATCACGCCTAGATGACAGGTGTCCATCGGAGATCTCACCTAAGTGGGGCCAATGGATAAGGCATCATGCAGTTTTGTTCTAATCTAATGGTTGGCGTGATGCCGCTAAGAAAAGTTGTACATGGTTTTATTCATCGCGGGATCATGCCTGATTGACACGTATCCACTTTGAGATCGTGGGTCTAGGATTTTGAAAGGAGGTAAAGGTGGGTCAGATCTATTTAAATATAATGGTAGGCGTAATGCTTGGAACAGAAGATGCATGATGTTTATTCATTGCGAGATCACGCCTGAGTGACATGTGTCCAGGTGATAAGGGTAATTTCCAGTACCAATAGGGTGGTTCCACGTAGATGTCCAAGGATTCATTTGTTGTGTCAATTTTTTCTTTTGCTTGGTGCCCAGGTAATTTAAAGGGAGATCGATGGTCACATTTTAAAGATAAATAGGATTGTGATATGGTTCGTTGATGGAGTTTCCACGCCAGGGGTGACCGTTGAGGCAAGTATTTGAATATTTTATTATTGTTGAGGGATTTAGTGGCGGTGACTCTTTGTTTCATGCTGCAGGAAGGTAGATCGATGAACCTAAGATTTTGGTTAGCATTTATGTCACTGTAGGGTACTGAAAGGGATAAAATTTTGATGAATATGACTTCATAAATGGTGAGAGGTGATGGCTTGGGTTTCTGAACAGATTTGCAGATATTTTGTAGCCCTTGGTTGGCTCCATGTCTTTTTTGCATTAATGTTGGGTATGTTCCTAAGTCTTGGTGGTTGTGCATTAGCGTTTCTTTTTGCCATAAGGCAGTCTAAACTTGTAGTGTCTGATCGGTATAATTAGAGTTTTCTGGTTCATTTGTAAGGATGGGATTTTTTATGCTATGGAAGGTGATGATCCTCTTAAAAGGTCATCTTTTCAAATGCTTTTTTATTTTCTTTCCAACAGTTTACTTGCAAAACAAATACTTAGACTTATGGTTTTATATGTATATTTTGTATATGTAAGGACATAAGTAGTAAAGTGGATGATAAGGTAACATAGTATATTTGCTTGAAACTGATGGATGAAATGATAAAATGAAGTAGTTATATGCTAATGAATGATCTTATTTCCTCTGCTATATTTGTGGGTAGTTTCCTTCCTGTAGCCATGTGCCTTGCAAGAGTATTAATTAGAACTTAAAACTTCTTTCCTAATATTAATGATGAAAATATGTATGTCTCGAAGGTTATGTGTGCATTAATCATTTTGTAGGGATCAGTCATAGTGTATTCAAGATCAACATCGTGATGTTGAAGAAGTCAAAAGTCAGTCGTTGCTAAAAAGACGCCATCATGTCGAAGAAGTCGAGCAAGAAGTTGAAGTAACTTAAGGCATTGTTGCAAGATCTTCGCATGAAGAATGAGTCAATACAGTTTTCTGTTAAAAGAAACACGCGGATCTAGAGCCACCACATACTATATTATGGGAAGACTTATTCTCTATGACTGATATTTTTGTTATGAAACATTATGTATCTGTAACAATCCTCATTAATGGAGTGATCTTAGATCTAGGGAGTAGTTGTAGATTTCCTTTAAATAAGATGACTATTGTAACTCTTTGGAGTTAGTCAAGTTAGTTGATATAATTGAATAGAAGCTGATATAATTGTAATACTGTTTTATTTACCCAAGTGTATTTTCCATGAATGAATAGAATGCACAAGTTGAGTTCAATTATGTTATCTTGATTGTGTTTTTGTTCACTCATCCAAGGCGGCCCACTTGGTGAGTGAATTCCTTTGTTAGAGTAGAAATAATTTCCATGTTTATTGAGAAGTAAAATAGAACTATGTTGTTCCTGCAGCCACTAGTAACATAACTAGTAGATTTTTCCTACAGCATAGGCGGGTAGAGTAGTTCATATCCATGATTACTATTTTCCTAGAGTAAGAGCATTTATTTGAGTTAGCATAGATTTCTTGAAGCTTAATGCATTTCAATTTCATAGGTTTAGCCATGAGAATCAAGAGAGTTTGAAGCATATACTTTGCAGATGCCATTCCAAGTTTACATCCCTGGTCGATAATTAAATGAGACTGAATGATCTAATTAGCAACCATTTAGGGTGTCCAATCCTGAAATAAGAAGTCTAATGCTATGGGTTTCTAAGATAATTGTTTATCCAAGAATTTTTGGTGCCACTGTCGAGGATGGTGTTAGTTCAAACTTACTTTGGTGTTCATGTTCCCAGTTTTCATAATTTAGGACTGAGTTTCAAGTAATCCTTTTATGCATAGAAGAAGAGACCCTCATGGGAGATTCATTCCTTGCAATAACCAAGTTGAACCATTTGATATTTTTAATCCTGATCCAGAGGAACCCCAAGTTGATAGTGAAGAAAACCCATTCAAAAATCAAGTTGCTGATGCCTAAGGAGAAATATCTTCGACATCGTCCTTTGAAGGATCACTACATTTGCATGACCTTTTTGACGAACCTGAGTATCAAGACAACCCATTAGCTCTTATTATCTATCAACCACAACAACCAGCTCCTCCTCGCGGAATGGCTCAGCCTACCTTTCCTTTCCCCATTCCTCCTCAACATGGTAATCATAATCTAAAAAATATACCTGTCTTTGCACTTCCCAAATTTTATGGCCTCATCATTGAAGACCCTGAAACCTTCCTTTTTGAGTTTGATATCATCTATAGGAGCTATAATTACACAACTGATGCTCATAAGATGAAATTTTTTCCATCTACTCTTAAGGAAGCTTCTCTAAGATGGTTCATGGGGTTGGGTGCTAATGCTATAGCAGATTGGGATGCAATGAGAAATATGCTCCTTTCTAAATACACAGAGTATTGTAGGGGTAAGGATTTGAAGGGAGATGACATTTTCAAAATGTCATAAAAGGAGGATGAGACCTTGGAAGACTATGTCTCAAGGTTTATGTTTAACTTGCAGTGCAACACTCAAAATCAATTGAATGAGGAGTCGCAAAAACATCTTTTCTTAAAAGGTGTAAATGACAGAAGCATTGAGGCCTTAGAACTTATGGTGGGTGGAGACATCACTCAGAAGAATCGGGCTGACATAAAGAATATATGTCTGAACTATTCAAGGGATACCGTGAAGAAAGGGAGAGGAATAAGATATTTGCCTCATAAGTCCAATGGTTTAGGAGTATCTAAAATGGAGTTTTCCAATCTTCTGTCTGAATTTAAATAGGACATCATAAATGACGTTGCCACTCAGCTGGACAACATGCAAGCACGAAGGAAGAAGGAGGATGCAGAAGCTATGTTGGCTAAATTTTTCTCTCACTGTAGAGAGAAGAAAAGGAACTGTAAGTGCAAAATAGTTGCATATGTGGACACTACTTCAGTGCCCACAAAATTTAAATCTATAGATGAGGAGAATGGAGAGGTTTTTTATGTTTCTCAAAGGTGACCATGGGATCAAAGACAAGGTATGCCTCAAGACCCCATGAATAATTTTGGTTATAATAATAGTAGTCAATGGAAAAACTAAAACCCTCAGAATTTTGGCCCTCAAGGACAAAATTGGAATTATAACTGGTCTAACCAACAACCATAGTATAACCAAAACTCTCAGCAACAGCCTCCATTTAACCTACACCAACAACAATTTAACTAATATCAGTAACCACAACCGAATAACCAATGGAAACCACATGGTAACTAGCAACAACAACCTTAGTGGGGACCAAATCATCCTAATCAATAGCAAGCTATTATGCCTCCACCTCAACAATAAGCTATTATGACTCCACCTCCTGCAGCCAATGATAATCCTCAGAAGCCAACACAACTGCCTGCACATCCAACTCCAAATCCTAATAACAAGCAGCAAGCTTATTCCCTACAAGTGAATGATATTCACTTAAGACCAGGAACTACATTGCCTGCACCTAAGGAGCCTATAATAACTAAAGTTTCTGATGTTGAGGAAATACCTGAGAATCAAACCACTGCTTCTCCACCTATTCTGCAATCTACTCTAGTTTGAAAAATCCACTTTATCCACAAAGATTGGTTCAATCAGCACCCTCAAAAGAAAACCCTATTGCAGCTTATTTGATTAACCAACTTAAACAAATTATTGTCCAAATACCTTTGTTAGATGCCCTCAAAGAAATTCACATCTACAATAAAGCAATCAAGGAAGCTTGTATCAAGCAACCTAGTAGAAAGAGGAAAGATCTTGACACTGTCCATGTTCTTGGGCAACTTTCTGATCTCATGCTTAGTAAAGTCATGATGCCTAAATACTCTGATCTAGGTAGCCCAGTGGTTACCATTCATATTAATGGTATACAAATATAGAATGTCTTGAATGATTTAGGGGCATCCATCAATGTGATGATTATGGAAGTTTTGTTAAGACTTAGTATCATTGATTTAAGGGAAACACCTACAATACTCCAGTTAGCTGATAATTCAACAGTTGAGCCAGATGGCATGGTGGAGGACATCATTTTCACACTTGATTCCTTGGAATACCCCTCAAATTTCATAATCTTGTCCCCCAAAACCACACTAGGAGGATATCCAATAATATTAGGAAGGCCTTGGCTAGCCACATCAGATGCTTGCATTTCATTTTGCTAAGGAAAAATGACAATATTTGATGGGATCCATACCAAGAAATTAACCCTATATTCTCTAGCCAAGCCCCAAGCTGAACTTGACCAAGCTATCTAGCCAAACCTAGGTGGTGCTTCCCTTGAAGCAAATTATGTGCAACAGCTCATGGTTATTGGCAGAGATCCATTTATGGTCTCCCAAGAGGAGGATGACATACTAGTGGAAATTCTTACCAATCAGTATGGTTCTGATGCATCCTCTTGTCATTTCCCTAACTGCTCCTCCAAACCATATTGCTCAAGAAGAACCCACCTAATTTTCCTGCAGTGCATGGTTACCTTCATACCTTATTACCACATGAGATCAAATCGCCCTCATTTGCATAATTTATGATGCTGGATAAAGTTAAAAGAGTAGAAATTTCCTTAGGAAAAGAGTTGAATGTCAATAAGAACCTCACCAAGTCTTAGATGGCCAGTCTTATCCAACTTTTGAAAGACAGTTAGCAAGCCTTTGCGTGGGACTATACCAATATGAAGGGGTTGGACCAAAAGATTTGCACCCATAGGATTTACATCAGTCCTGAGTCTAGACCAATTAGACAAGCCTAGAGAAGAATTAACCCTACTGTGAGAGATATAGTGAAGACCGAGTTGCAAAAACTCCTTAAAGCTGGCTTTATATATCTAATTTCTGACAGCCAGTGGGTCTCTCCTTTAGTAATTGTTCCAAAAAAAGGGGGAAATGGAGAGTTTGTGTGGACTATAGGGAGCTTAACAAATCCACTAAGAAAGATCACTTTCCATTACCTTTCATTGACCAAGTACTTGACAACCTTGCTGGTAAAAAGTATTTTTCATTTCTAGATGGCTTCAGTGGCTACAACCAAATCCAGATATCACCTAAAGACCATGATAAGACAACGTTCACCTATCCATGGGGAACATTTTCTTATTATGTCTTGTCATTTGGATTGTGTAATGCACCTGCTAATTTTCAATGGATGGTAATCAGTATTTGCTCTGACATTTCTACTGACTGTATTGAAATATACATGGATGACTTCACTGCATATAGAACCACATTTGAGGAGGCTCATGCTAACTTGGAGAGAGTTCATAAAATATGTCAGGAATATAACCTCTCCCTTAACAGTGAGAAGTGCTACATGATGATAGAAGAGGGAGTTGTCTTAGGACATTACCTCTCATCCTTTGGCATCGAGGTTGATCCTGCAAAGATTGCAGTCATCACTACATTTCCAACTCCAGTCAAGAAGAAGGATGTCCGGATTTTTCTTGGTCATGCCGGATACTATAGGAGATTCATTAAGGACTTCAACCAACTTGCAACCCCATTGTATACCCTGTTGAAGAAAGAAGCTGAATTTGAATGGATAGTTGATTGTGAACGGTCATTTCAGAACCTAAAAGATGTTCTGACAAAGACACATATCCTTAAAGGACCTAACTCGAAGCTTCCCTTTCATATTCACATTGATGCATCTGACTATGCCATTGGAGTAGAAGTAAGGTACAGTTGAGCATGCTATTTATTATATTAGTAAGAACCTACAAGGTGTTAAACTGAACTCTACTGTTACTGAAAAGGAATTACTAGTAGTAATCTATGCACTTAATAAATTCAGACACTACATTACTGGTTATGAAGTATTTGTATACACTGATCATTCAACAATCAAATACTTAATGAACAAGCCTAACCTACCAGGAGTTTGATGTAACAATCATTGATAAACCAAGTAAGGTTAATGTGGTGGCTGATTTCTTATCTAGATTACAAGTTCCAGATGATCCTGTAGCAATTGATGACAACTTACCTAATGAGCACCTCTTCTCTGTTGACACTTAGAATCCATGGTATGTTGATATCGCCAACTACCTTGCTACAGGAAGGACACTACCTCATTTCTTGCCAAGAGAGCGTAGACTTCTGGTTGAGAAAAGCTTCAACTTTTCATGGACCTCAGGATTTATGTTCTACATAGGTCCTAGTCAGGTAACTCAAAGATGTGTTCGCGAAGATGAGACTTAGGACATCCTTCAAGATTGTCATGATGAGTTGTGTGGTGGCCAATTTGCAGGAAAGAGGACAACATACAAGATCTTGACAACAGGCTACTATTGGCCTGCCCTACATAAAGGTGCAACTAAGCATGCCAAGCACTATGACCGATGCCAGCGTATGGGGCGCCCAACCAAGAAAGATGAAATGCCCTTGCAGCCTCAAGTGGTGGTGACACCATTTGACAAATGGGGTATCGATTTTGTTGGACCTATCAAGCCATCTTCTCATGGTAAGTCATATATCTTAGTATGCACTAATTATAAAACAAAATGGGTAGAAGCCAAAGCAATGCGACATGCTAGAGATCATAAGGCGGCCAAATTTCTATATGAATATATCTTTACTAGGTTTGGTGTACCTCGTGAGATAGTAATAGATCAAGGTGCACAATTTACTTCTAATCTTATTGTTGAGTTGATGCATGAGTACACAGTGAGGCATGGTAAATCTTCACCATACCATATCCTCAGGCCAATGGGTAGGAAGAGATAACAAATAGGGAGATTGGATCAATCCTGACCAAAATAGTTGTTGTTCACAAGAAGGACTGGGCTACCCGCCTTCCTAAAGTCATTTGGGCTTACCGAACAACTTGGAAAACAACTACTTTTACTCCTTTTGAACTGGTTTATGGCAAATCTGCATCTATGCCTATTGAGTTTCAGCACAAGACTCTCAGGACGACATTGGAATTAGACATTAACCTTACCAGGGCACAAGAAGACAGGCTCCTGCAGCTTAATGGACTGGATGAGTATCGGAAGTCTACACTTCACAATACCGAATTGATTCAGAAGTAGCGAAAGAAGTGGCATGACAGATTCATAAAGGATAAGAAATTTTTCATTGGTGATTGGGCCCTACTCTATGACTCACGCTACCAACATACACCAGGCAAATTTCAGACCCAGTAGCTTGGACCTTATGAAATAATCTCAGTTGTTTATAATGGAGCGGTTCAGCTTCCACCATTGATCCCGTGCGATTCAAATTGCTTGTCAACGGGCATCTCCTCAAGATCTACCACAAGCCCTTGAGTCACAAAGACTTCCTACAACAATTCCAGAAAAGCGATGACAACAACACTCCTACAACCGAAGCATCTGGGTCTTCCACCCAAGTTTCCACTAATCCTTGATTTTTATCAATGATTCCATAATAAACATTTCACTTCTTGTGGAATAATTTCTCTATAATAAAATCCACCTCACCTCCTCTCTCTACCATATTCTTTCATACCATTATATCACTCCATCAGTGCATGTCACATATCAGAACACTCTTCCTGCAACACTTCACAGGTTAGTGACACATACCTTCATTCGTATATTATTTTATTCATTTTTATTAGGATTAAGTGTTCTTTTTATTTTTTTACTCTTGCACGCAATGGCCTGGTGGGACCCATACCTTAAACTTATTTGGGGGGAGAGATTATTTAATATTTGTTTGCAAGTTTTGAAATTAGCATGTAAAGAATGAAATTTATTTCTTGTCTTTTCAAGATGACCATCGTCGTGTTTGAAACCATCTGTCACCCAGTGATTGCATCATCATGATTTGATTTGAAAGTAATTAAAAGATTTTAAAAGCCAAAGTTCAATTAATGATGGTATTTTTGCGACGTGTTTAGGGTGACAGGCCTTAACACGTGCGAAGGTATTTATGAAATATCATTCACTTTTAATTACTTGGAAGTAAGTGATATTTTGTACTCTGATTTTCTCATCTGCAACACCTTGAGTCCGTAGCATTTTCCATTTTTTTTTAGCTTATGTAGAGCTTCTGCAAAAAAATTTATGTTAAAAGAAATGGGAGAAGACCTTCAAAGGCATGAACTGACAGATCACAGAGTTGTACTTGAAGACTCATACAGTTGTGAAAAGTTTCGAAGGAAAGGGTGGCTGGATTACTGTCTTAGCCTTAATGATTTTGATGAAGAAATTTCTTTGCAATTTTTAAACATTGAATAATGGGTTTGCAGTGGTAAAAGGGTTAAGAATTGAGTTCATAGAGGACATTGTGGCAGAGGTAACAAGAATTCCGTAGGAAGGAGAGAAATGGTCTAGAGACATTGATTTATGCTCAGCTAGGGCACAGTTCACCTTGCATGGTGATCCGCAGTTAGACATTGACAAGAAGAAGGGCACCTCAAGGATATCATTTCCCATGGATTACATGCAGCCAGCTACGTTCATCATATCATACTTTACTTGTGAAGGCCGTTACAAATATCTCCACGGGTTGCATTTCAAGATCTTGAGCGCCCTCCGCCATGATAATAGACTGGTAAATCTCCCTATCTTTTTATTTAACAATGTGAAAAACCAAGCTTCTCTAGTTCAATCAGCAAAAGATCTTTATGTTTCCCATCATTGTTTAATCAAATTAATTGTGGAAAGGGAATTAAATAAGCAATTGATTGGGACTTGGGAGGAATTCTTAGCAATGGATGAAGTAGTGCCTAGAGTGGTCGGTCCTAGAGGCCAGGGTATAGGAAGAAGGGTTAACACAACAATGAGGGTTTGCAAGGTAATTCAACGAACATAAGTCATTCCTAAAGCATCTTCATCTAAACCTAACCCATCTAGGAAAAGAGATTGCAATATTAGTCCTCCTATTTCTAATAGGAAGAGAGGTAAAAGAAAGGAAGTCAATGACATTCCTGACACCCCACCTTCCGTGAAAACCAGGTTTGCTTCCAAGAAAGACAAGGGTAAAACCCTAGAATTAGAGGAAGTAATTCCAGAACAACAGCCACACATTGATAATGTTAGTAACACGGCTGATGAAACCTTGCCCTCTTTTGAGGAAGTGATGCCAGAAGAACCTCCTGTAGCAACTACGGAGGAGGTGTCCGCTAGCAGGAGGAAACACAAAGATCCTCCTTTCTCTTTCCAAACCCCTGCTACGAAGAGTGCAAGACTTTCTGCCAACATCAGCAGAGATGACAAGTCTCCTGTTCAATTTGTGAATGTAGAATCCTCCAAGTTTGTAGAGAAGTCCTCTTCTGAGGCAAAGGTTCAGAAAAGTACAAATAGTAACACCATTTCTCACAATACAAATTTTGAAGCAACAGCTGATCCTAATATTGATTATATCCTCATAGATAGTGATAGGGATTTTGAGGAGGCAGGGCAATTTGTCGATGACTCTGTTGGGAAAGATAATGTTGATAATTCAGAAAACCTACCTAATGATGAATTCCCTACAATTAATTAGGATGTTGTTGAAAAGGTGTTAGAAAAAATAAAAAAGGATGGGTTAGACACACTGGCTAAAGCAGTTGAATCCTTTCAAGAGGATAATGCAATAAAAACTCTTATCATATGGAAAGGGGAAACTTCCACTCAGAAAGAGGCAGTAAAAACCCCTCAGCCTGCACCAGGATGGATTGATATTCTTAATCATGGACCCATGCCACCACCAGACCTATCTACACCATTAGCTATAGGGTTGAGCTTGTACCATAATTTTGTATGGGAAAGGGCACAATGGAAATTAGAAAAAGAAAAACTGAAAAGAACCATTGATGAGCAAGCTCATCAATTAGAACAGAAAATAGATTAGATTGCAATGTTGGAAAGAAGGGTTAAGCAGATTACTGAATTAATTCCTGAAGCTATGGCATGCAGGTCACCATCTCCAGTCTATGCTCTATTCCTTAAGGAACAGTTTGTTAATTTTAAATTAACTAGGATTGTAGAAGGATTGAATCCTTCTGTTTCAACACCTCATGAATTCTATGATGCATTTCAATCAACTTCCATGTCTATAAAAAATTTGTTATGTGAATCGTATTTACATAATCTTGTTGTACCAGATGATAGAGACTGGAATTCATTATTGTATGTGGGAGATGTCCAGTTAAGAGCAGTGATGTCTTGGATGCCGAATGAGATAAGTAGGGAACATCAGGCCTTGCCATACATAAATAGTGAAATAGATACACCCTTGTTGATGAGGCCTAAAGTTCAACATTCGAGACGAACTCTTCTTGAATGGGTCTCAGTCACTATGAACCCAAGTGGAGCTAGCAAGGTCTACCCGGTCAGAGAGAAAGCATATTCAGATTGGGGACAACACTCATCATAAAATATTGAGGCTGCAATCGCTGCTTATAGGCATAGATGGGCAAGGATGTCACATGATCTGAAGGTTTATGAACCTCATTCTCCGAAAAACCTAACTCTTGTCACCTGATAAGTTCCATGGTGTATAATTTTGGGCAGAACACTGCATAATTACTAGATCCCATTAAGGTTCCAACCGCCTATTCTCCTACAGCCTTTGTTAGCAGTAAATGAAAGTGCAGAAGAACATGACATGGCTAAAGAAGTGCAGGGGTGGGAAAGACTCCGGGAAAATCATGGGTATTTCAACTATGTTGTTGATGAGTCAGGAGAAAAGATTGGAAGTGACCTAAGGCTATGGGCCAGGATCCGCAACTTCATGATTACTGGAGACCAACAATAAGACAGTTGGGGGGAATGACGAGTCTCTTAAAAGGCCATATTTTCAAGTGCTTTTTATTTTCTTTCCAGCAGTTTACTTGCAAAACATATACTTAGACTTATAGTTTTATATGTATATTTTGTATATGTAAGGACATAAGTAGTAAAGTGGATGATAAGGGAACATAGTATATTTGCTTGAAACTAATGGATGAAATGATAAAATGCAGTAGTTATATGCTAATGAATGATCCTATTTCCTCTGCTATGTTTGTGGGTAGTTTCCTTCCTGTAGCCATGTGCCTTGCAAGAGTATTAATTAGAACTTAATACTTCTTTCCTAATATTAATGATGAAAATATGTATGTCTCAGAGGTTGTGTGTGCATTAATTATTTTGCAGGGATCAGTCGTGGCATATTCAAGATCAGCATCGTGATGCTGAAGAAGTCAAAAGTCAGTCGTTGCTGCAAAGACGCCATCATGTTGAAGGAGTCGAGCAAGCAGTTGAAGTAGTTAAGGCATTGTTGCAAGATCTTCGCATGAAGAATGAGTCAATATAGTTTTCTGTTAAAAGAAGCGTGCAGATCTAGAGCCACCACGTACTATATTCTGGGAAGACTTATTCTCTATGACTGATATTTTTGTTATGAAACATTCTGTATTGGTAACAATCCTCATTAATGGAGTGATCTTAGATTTAGGGAGTAGTTGTAGATTTTCTTTAAATAAGATGACTATTGTAACTCTTTGGAGTTAGTCGAGTTAGTTGATATTTCTGAATAGAAGCTGATATAGTTGTAATATTATTTTATTTACCCAAGTGTATTTTCCATGAATGAATAGAATGCACAGGTTGAGTTCAATTATGTTATCTTGATTGTGTTTCTGTTCACTCATCCAAGGTGGCCCACTTGGTGAGTGAATTCCTTTGTTAGAGTAGAAATCATTTCCATGTTTATTGAGAAGTAAAATAGAACTTTGTTGTTCCTGCAGCCACTAGTAACATAACTAGTAGATTGTTCCTGCACCATAGGCGGGTATAGCAATTCCTATCTGTGATTACTGTTTTCCTAGAGTGAGAGCATTTATTTGAGTTAGCATAGATTTCCCGAAGCTTAATGCATTATAATTTCATAGGTTTAGCCATAAGAATCAAGAGAGTTTGAAGCATATACTTTGCAGATGCCATTCCAAGTTTACGTCCCTGGTCGATAATTAAATGAGACTGAATGATCTAATTAGCAACCATTTAGGGTGTCCAATCCTGAAATAAGCAGTCTAATGCTATGGGTTTCGAAGACAATTGTTTAGCCAAGCAGAAGGCTTGTAAGCTCTGCATATGAGGATTAAGACTATCAATGGTCTCTTTGGCTCAGATTTTAGATGTTTTAGTATCAATATATGTCTGTATTTTTTTGTTATATGTTTGATCTTAATGAATAATGTCTTTGTTTCAGTTATTGTATTCATTTGGATTGGTTGTTAAGGACATCTCAATCCATCACTCTATAAGACAAAGGGTCTATCTGGTTTAGGTTTTCTTTCAGAGATAATTAAATTCCTTAAAGTGGTTTCAGTGAGTAAAGAACTGTAATGAATTGGATGATTATATTTGCTTCCAAGAGTGTGAATTGAGTAAGGCATAGTCAAATTCAGAGATCATTTGCAGGTTTTACATTCGATGTATGTTGTTGTTAAGAGTCTTTTCATTTAGAGTGACTCCATACCCACTAGATAGGGCACTGGTTTGGTATGTTATAATGTGTGGTTCTCATCAATCTTTATAAAATCGGTTACCATTTACATGTTTTATGTTGCATCCACTATGCCTGTCAGTTTGTGATACTATTTGAATATTGAAGGCAGAAGATAGGTAATACCCACCTGAGTCTGTGGAACTCAAAGTGTAGAAGGTCTAAGGACCTTGTTGAATGTTGTTTGTTTTTCTTGTTGCATTAGTATTTGGGCATATAAAGAGAGAAATATATCTGAGTCGCAGGTATACAAGGATCAACAAGAAAAAGAACCAACAAGCACGAAGAAGATTAGGCAAAAACATTTCTTGATTAAAGGTAGGTATACGAGTAGTGTTTGGTAATGAAGGAGAGGATGCTTCAATAGGTTTCTTACTATTCTCCACGCTTTGTTGCACACATCATGAACCACGTTTGGGTTTGTGATTCACGATAGTGTTAACATTGAGAGTAACTATTTGTGGTTGTTTGTAAGGATTAAATCCTAGGCCATAAGAATGTTTATGCCCCTCATTTTCTAAAGGCACTTGAATTCCTTGTCATTTTGTTCTACATGCGTTCCCATTGAATCTATTTTTTGCTAATAAATTATAACCAGGGTCATAACGAGAAGCCATATCATAAAGAGTTAATGGAGCCTTGCGGGTCGCTATGTCATCATTATCAGGTTTGATAGTTTCTAAAGATTCGTTAGGAGTGGAAGCAACAACAAAATTGTTACTAAGTTCATCACAAAGAAGATTTGTTGTGTTGGATTATTTAACAGGTTTATATTGTTTAAGTTCCAATGTTGAGACTTTGTATTCTCCAACATAAGTTGGGTTGAGATCTAAGGATCCTTAATCGTCATCCAAAAGCATACTAGTAGGAGGATCATAGTTAGGGTCTTGTTCTTGTTCTTCTTCAATAGACACAAGTGTATTGCTTGACTCATTATTCAAACAATTATTCAGTCTATCATCTGCCATAAGTGTGTACATCAGATTGTTGTAGATAAACTTGACTTTTCGATGGAGAGTGGAAGGAACAACATGCATAGCATTTAACCAAGGTCTTCCCAAAAGAAGGTTATAATTAAGAGGTTACCAATATTGTCAAAGCCATGAATAGGAATGTAATCAGGTTTAATAGTTGAAACATCAGCTTTGATCTCTTTCAACATGTCCATACTACAAACATTTAGTCTGGACCCATAGTCAACTAAGGTCCTACGAATGAGATTATTGTTGATAAGGATGGCCACCATAAGGGCATCATGTTGATCTTGAAATTCTTTAGAAGGCAAATCATCTTGAGTAAAGACAATTAGAGTTGGGGTAGTAGTAGCATGCATGCATTGCAAAAAGGAATTGATATTGTCTTGATTAGCTGGTGGATTTGGAAGAGTGGTTAAAGATTTTTGTAAGACTTCATGATATGTAGGAGAAGTTTGAAGAATCTCCCAAAGAAAAATCTTAGCCGGAGTAGCACGTGATTGCTCTACCAAATCATACTCCTTTCCAACATGTTGAGGAAGACAGGGTGGAGGAGGAAGCACAGGTTGAGAAGGTAGGAGAGAAGTAGGAACAACTGGATTAGTAGGTTGAGGATTGCTTCTTGTACGATAAGTATGAGCCACTGCATAATATTCCTTAATAAACTCCAAAGGATTCCTAGTTTTTTCCTTTCACTGTTATAATTGGTTGATTCAAAATTTGAAAAGAACTTTGTTGATTATATCCTTTAACCGTAATCACAAGTGTAGTGTAAGTTTGAGAAGGATGTCGAGGATAACCCTTAATAGTAACCACAATTTTGTTAGATATTTGGAATGAATTTGATTGAGTGCATCCTTTGACAGTTATCATAAGGCTTGTTAGCTATCGTAGATTGAGCATGAACAATAACATTGACTTAATCAGGCTCTTGATTGTTCATGGGTTCATCACTAGAAAGAAGAGCATTAAGTAAATTATCCTCTTTTTCCAAGATGTCCTTAGAAGAGGAATTAGGGACTTTCTTTAATGCTTCATCTCTAGGAGTATCAAATGAAGGTAAGGTGATAGCAAGGAAACTATTGATTATGTCTTCCTCTTGCTCTAAAATACTCTTAGGAGAAGGAAAAACATCCCCATTGTTAAGGCTTATATTAGGAGAAGTGTTAACATCAATCCTCAAATCTTTTCCCCAAAGAGGAAGATCATTGAGAGAAAGGTTTGAATCATCTTCTTGCTCTAATATTTCCTTATAAGGTGATATAACAGAGGGCAAAGCAACATCACATGCATTAAATTGATTCTTTTTAGTAGTAGCATAGTGTAAAGGCAAATTAATAGGAGGATGTTGCTTTATCTTAAAAGTGATAGAATGGTTTCAGGATAATGCCTTAAATAAGTTTTGCAACATGAGAAGAAAGAAAGAAGTGCATACAAATAAATGAAAGGTAACAACTATATAAATGCAAGATGTAGCAAAACTGTGATAAAAAGATGCATATAAAGTAGATCTAGGTGCATACAAAGAGAATCTAACTACCAAAATATCCAAATACATAGATTGTAGCAATATAATGTAAATGCATACAAAATAGATCTAGATATGTAATTGCATAGAAAGTGGATCTAACAACAAAATCAGAATGAAAATGTTATAAGTCGGGATCACCAAAATGTATAATATAAAATGGTGAGCAATGTTAGGATGTAGGTCACTCACCAAATCATATAGTGCATTAGAATACAAACCTACCCTTAAACCAATTTGATTAGCACAACCCAAAAATGATGAAGGGGTGCTAATGCTAGATCTAGGTTAAAGGGGGATTTGGGTATTCCTTACGGAATATAGTGTGATTATATGATGTGATTGATATGTAAATGTGATAGTTGATTAAAACAATGTAAATTTGATCTATGAAAGTAAGTGCAAGAGGGAAATAGAAAGGATGAACTCATCTTGAAGCTAGGAGAAGAGGAATGAATTTCAGATCTGGTTTTGACTGTCGCAAAGCTATCAGAATCAGGTTTGGTTCTGTATTTGGCACTCTGACACCTGTAACTTATGCCTGTGAAAATCTCCGATCCAAAGGACTATGTCGAACAAAGTCGACCTTGTCCAAAAAAGTCGACCTTGTCCTGGAGACTCTGAATCTGATGAAATGTTTGAAGGACCTGTAACTGTGACTAATATTCCCGAACCCAATTTGAAACTCCGCAACTTGTTTCTGCACGCAAGAAGGGGAAAAGGTTGTGGAAAGGGGCTTGCCTTGGTCAAGCCCCTGTATAGGAATTAACCTTGAAATTGGATTGAAGTTTCATAATGAAAGGTGAAATGTAATCTAGATCTTAAACATAAACCACCTTATACCTCAATGATGCAATGTCTCTTTGGAGATGATCACAAGTGTTGATGCTATAGTTTGGGCTCCACAAAAACCCAATAGAAAATCATGAAACCAAACCCTTGAATGAGGAATGTTGTAGTTTGCCACAATGTTGGATTGAGGAAGAAAGAGAAGACTTCAAATGCTTGATGGCTTCCTTGCACTTGAATCTCTTGAATGCACAATGGATGAATGATAGCTTGCATGTGGATGTCTCCTGATCATGAATTGTAGGTATGTAATGGATGTGAAAATGAAGGGGAGAGGTCTCCTTTTATACACATTTTGGGGCTCAAATTTCACAAGACTGACCCTAATTAAAGATCTAGAAGTTTAACCCTCGCATCAGGCCCAAAGCCCACTAAAAAGTGAAGTCCTAGGACAAGGCCGACTTGGGTCGATCTTGTCCAGGCATACTTTTTCAAAGTTTGCTCGAGACCCAAGGGTTAATACCAAGAAAAGGTGTTGACAACCATAGCCCGCCTAGAAATCGGGGCAAATCCTCAAATCTGAAAATGAATGTAAAGGACCTAAATGGAAGATAAATTATATGATACAATGAAAAATGGGAAATTATGCATAGAAGTTAGAGCCATTCTCGAGTTTTGAATAAATAATGTTGATTTGAAGGATGCATAAGTGCTAGAAGGACGTAGAATCAATGTGGGGAACCCATACATATTAAAATGGGGCTAAAAATGAGCATCTAACAAATGTGCTTACTTTTTAGGATGGTACAATTGTTATGACGCAAGATTGGAATCGATGGGATGAGGCCAAGATAGAGTAGGGGAGGAGGGTGAAGGAGATAGTGAAGAGTGATGCATTTTGGAGTAATGCAAACTCTCTCATCACTCCAATTTTCCAGGTCATCAAATATGGGGATGGGGATGCACCTACCCTTGGAGAGGTGTATGAGTGCATCAATTCTATGCTTGACTAGATGAGGGCAATTGTGCGAGAAAAGGACCCCACTTTAGCATTCTACAATGTGCACATTTGACCTATTATTGAGTGCAGATGGGACAACCTGAACACTCCTTTGCACATGGTTGCTTGTGCATTGAATCCAAAGTGGTACATGCCTAAGCTTGGTAGAGTTACACAAATTCAGAATAATGAGGTAAAGGAAGGGTTCTTTAAGTGCATTGATAGGATGTATAATGCTCAAATTGTGAAGAGTGATGCATTTTGGAGTAATGCAAAATACATAGTCTCTCTCATCACTCCAGTTTTCCAGGTCATCAAATATGGGGATAGGGATGCATCTACCCTTGGAGAGGGGTATGAGTGCATCAATTCTATGCTTGACTAGAAGAGGGCAATTGTGCGAGAGAAGGACCCCACTTTAGCATTCTACAATGTGCACATTCGATCTATTATTAAGCACAGATGGGGCAACCTGAACACTCCCTTGCACATGGTTGCTTGTGCATTGAATCCGAAGTGGTACATGCCTAAGCTTGGTAGAGTTACACAAATTCAGAATAATGAGATGAAGGAAGGGTTCTTTAGGTGCATTGATAGGATGTATAATGCTCAAATTGTTGGCAAGATTCACATTAAGTGGACGAGATTTACTGCTCTTTGGGGTTATAAGGTTGTAGCAAAGGCGAATATCAAAACTATGGCACAAGAGGACCCAATTTTGTGGTGGATTTGTCATGGACAGAAATCAACAACTACCACACTAGCCATTCGTTTGCTATCTCAGGTTTCTAATTTTGCAACTTCAGAGAGGATCTAGTATTCTTATAGCTTAATCCACTCTCTTAAGAGGAACAAACTTGCCTCTAGGAGAGCAACAAAGCTAGTGGTTGTACATAGTGCATTGTGTATCATTGACTACAAGACGTGTACAAGGAGAACCCAACAATGCGATGGGATGTAAAGCTAGAGGAGTCATCATAGATTGATGAAGATGAGGATGCAACAACTTCAGATGTAGGGTTGGTTGGTGTTCCTTTGGCGGATCTTGACCATGAGGAGTCCAGTAGTTCCAATATTGAGAAGTTTGCCTTGAGGCCCGACCTCCCAAGGGACGATTAGAGGTCTCCCTTCACTACAATTTGACATTTTGTATTTGTTTTGATATCATGCTGCTCACCGTATTCATCTTTATGATAATTTTGATATAATAGAAATCTTTCATTTGCTGATTCAACAATTTAAAATTTTATTCAGTATTGAGTATTCTAATTTCTAATTAGTAATTCGATATTCAAAACTTCAATGTTCAAGTATTTACTATTTAGTATTTGACGTTTGCAATTTTGCTATTTTACTTCTTAATAGTCTTATACATCTTTTCATAACTAGCATTTTAAGTACCATATGTATTCACAACTAAAGAAATGGTGTTCATTATCAAAATCAGATTTCACATACACAGATCCAGAAAAAAAGTCAACCAACTGTTGAAACCATCCTGACACAAACGATTAAAAGGTTGAACAGACAGATTAATTCACTGGATTTCTCAATAGAACATGATGTTCAATGTGTCGTTTATTGCTACAACAGAAGAATAATGCAAACTTCCTACAACAACTCTTGGATTATAGAAGTATTTTGAAGCCACTAGATTTCTCAATAGAACATGGTGTTCAATGTGTCGTTTATTGCTACAACAGAAGAATAATGCAAACTTTCTACAACAACTCCTGGATTATAGAAGTATTTTGAAGCCGTGTGTTGACATCAGAAACTGAATGTCTAGAGGAAGGAAAATCTCCACTGCAAATAAGTTTCTGAGCTGATAAAGGGTAACAATTTCAAAGATCATATAATCCACCAACGACATCTAGAATAGAGTGGGCCTTTTAAAATCCCCAGTCCTTTAACAAAACTTTGTAAAATCAACATTACATCAAGACATTTTTGCTTTAGCAAAGAATATTCCCGCAAAAAGACCTGTGTAATACCATAAAATATTATGAGAAAGAATATTTTGCGTCTCAAATTAAACAGACAAAGGACCTGTATATATGTGAAAATTATGAGTGTCAACATATAATGGCAGTTAATGTAAATACAGAAACTCTGCATGAATGAATTACCAAAAGATATGCTCAACAGATTCGGAAGACTTGTGGGAACTTTGAATAGCATGATCCCAGCAATTGATAACGGAATCTTATTCAGTGATCCAACCAAACTGCATTTTAGCATAAAACGATTTCATGAGAACAAAGACTATTAATTCCAATTATACATTTTCCACTCTTCTACACAAAGTAGGAAAAATGACTATAGTATTCCATAAATAAACAATTAAAAAAAATAACAATTATTTACTAAACCAAAAACAATATTTAATACTACAAAACTCGAGGCAAACATTCACCTATATGTTGTGGGGCCTGTTTGATGCAAAAACCACATTGATGTGAAGCTGATCGCAAGGCCCAGCAATCCACTTGCAGTTACCACCACCCAAAACATTGGTATCCTAAGTAAAGGACTGAATTCAATTGAAAAAAAAATTATTAGATGAAATGCATAATAGAAAGATTGACTCTATTTATCAATTGTTAAAAGTTGCAGAAGTTTATGTTTGAAGTTTGGCATATAAGATGACAGCAATTCTATATACACATAATTATATAGCCAGTTCAAATATATTACAATCTTTTTATCTTAGATTCTAGTTCAAGGAATTTGATCAGCAGGCAATACATCCTAGAAACGCTAAATGCAAGCTCCCATTTAAATGAAAGAAAATTCACTTCTCTAGTTGCAGAAATTGAATATAACATAACACTTACGAAGAATATAGGTAATCCCATTCATCAAAAACTATAATAAGTGCAAGTCCCAAAGGTAATGAAAGAGAATTGTTTAGTAAGACCATGGAAAATTCATTCAAATTTCCAGTTTTGGTTTGTTGCTTTGCTTCATCCATGACTTTGCGTAATGTTAGCTGCAAATCAGATAATCAAACACTCTATTAGATTCAAATTTTAACAATAAGAGAATATAAAACCATGACTTCCATAAGTTGAATAATTTGGAATTCCTTATGAATAATCGACATTAAGTAAACAATGCCACAATATCTTGACTCCATTATGCCTTTATCTCAAAGATTCAAAGTCAAGTTTGTTTGTACTTCGATTAGAATTCTAAATGGATGTGCGGTATGAAGCAGTGTAATTCAAATACATCCATAACATTTTCTTATTAAAATCAGCAATTAAAAGCAATGGTGATTGTACACCCCCAAAACAAAACAAATGTGATTGTTTCATCATATTTGAAAATTTTCACAATATTTGAATTCAGTAACAGAGAAGGCACAGGGCACATTGGGTATGTTGGAACATCTATATTCCTCTTAAGTTTTTCTTTTCTCTTGCAATAGTAGAATTTTCTGAGATCACTATTGGTTTGATAAATGGGAAAAAAGTTGAAAATAGATGAAAACCCTCAAAAACCTGGACTGGAGTTGCTGTACACATTTCTTGTTACTTTTCTCAATTATCCATGTCAGGGAGCTCTTCAAAGGTAGAAGAGTCGTACTTAAGATTGGTATCAATATTACAATCCTTGCGTTTATTAACATGTCTATTTTTTTAGAGCAATGATGCTAATCTGATAGCAAATACTTGAAATTGTTTGTGACACATGGTATGCAATTCTATGACTTGTAAATAATGCAACTCATTTTTCAGGATATATTTCTTTCCCATATTAGCATTCTTTATAAAAGTTCAGATTTGATAAAAGTAATATTACCAAAATTGAACTTAGCCAGGATGTTGTGACCCAACAAGCTTCTATACCAGACAAGCAATAACTTCCATGCCTGGGTTGTATTGACAATTTAAACATTGCTACACTACAAGTAAGAGGCCAATGTACCTCAATACTGTAAGATTTGTGCAACATAGTTACTGGTTCCTGCTATAACCAGAAAAGTTTGTGAAACTGACTTGTGCAATGAAAGACTTCCTGGCAACTATGTGAGCAGTAAGTTCAGGAAACATAAAAGTTTTCAGGATACTTGAATACAGGAATGGTCATTGCTCAATCAATGAAGATTCTGTTTTAAATATAATAGTGTACCTTATCCCAATTCATGAACAATGGACCACATTAGGTGGCATAAGAGAAACATTTTTATACAAAAACTGAAAAAAACACAGCATCATAGAGAAAATGGACCAGCTTTCTACTTGTGATGTGATATGATCTTGTAATGTAATTAGGTTCATTATCGTGCCTGTAAATAACAGTCCAACAAAAATCACTTCTTTCATTCAATTAATTTAGCAGTAGCCAAATCTCTCTTCAAAGCCAAACTAGTTTAGACTTTAGAGCACTATATTTCCAGAGCCAATAGGAAATTAATTCTATGCTAATGGAGGACTTGTTGATGTGCGTTTTATGACTCACCAAACAATAGAACAAAATATCAAGATATCTTATCCTCTCTTGATCAAAATCGTTAGAGTGCCAAGATTGCGAAAGATCACACAATAGATTCTGAGGTTCCTTTAATGTCAGTTCTTGACCGTGGATAAGCTCGATGGTTGATGTGATTTGTTGTTAATCTCAAGGGGCCTTACACTTGCAGACTTGAAATTGATTTCAGATCATACCAGATGGGGAGTAATCAATAGATTTTGCAATGAAACACTTTTTTTTGGTTTTTCAGGAATATGTAGAAAGCAAATAGGAAAGGGTTCAGAAATTATAATCTACTCCTAAGGGTAATGATAACAATGAATACTGTTTTGGTAGACAAATTCAAAACAACCAAGTTCCACTTCGCCAAGATGAACTACAACTACGCGAGAACCGGTGCAATCTTCAAGGGGTTATGCGAATGATTTTCATACCACAACAAACACCATCAAAATGAACAATGTGTGTTGGATGATAGAAGTTAGGCATACATAGAAATGGGGGTCAGGCTAACTTTGCACAACGACTTACAATCAGTAAACCGTCAAAAGTATGAACCAAGGAGTTCATCAAAACACCATTGCATTCTCCATTGGAATCGTAACACTTTTCTAACCAATCTAATTTAGAATGAGGGAATAAGAGAACAAGCAAGCCTCAAGACATAAATGATCACCAAACTCCAATGAAAATTATATTGTCTCAATAGCTCTTAGCAACAATCTCAGAATTCCACCGCTTACAGATTAGAAATGAGGCCTTTATATAGGTTCTCAGATACAACAGGTGGCCCAAATCAAAACAATAACCGATGGCCCAAATTTTGCCACCTCAGCGCTAATTAGGGTTAGGGCAAAGAAAAGAGAATCTACATTAATGAGCATAACTACAATGACCAATCAAAAGGAATCCACCATCTTAGTGGGTAATAAATACCCACTACGCATGCAAGTTCAGGAAGAGGGGTGAAATAAGTGCCCGCTATGCATTAAATGTGTCTCTACCAAGAATAGTCTACCATTGACTTTGTCGCCTGAATGCCTGGAATCTTTCCAACACTATCTCCAACTCATCCACACTGATACTCGGTGCTGACTCCTGTTTGTATTCCAAGACCAACATTGCTCGTTCAGATTTGCTCAAGTTGTCCTCCCAATCTGGTAACAAGTCTTGAGTTGTATGCATGGTATTCGAGAAAATGGAGAAATTCTCAAAGTCATCCCTTACGAAGGAATTCAACGGGAAAAACTCCTCCAATTTCCTCTTCAGGTTGTTTATTGTTATTTCATTTTCTGCCAGTCTCTGTGATAGCAAGGACGCAATTGCGTTAGAGATCCTTTGCTTGATGTTCTCTGTTATCCTCCTTAACCGAGCAGACTCACTTGTGAAAGGTTCAAACATTTCCTTGGTCGTGATCATTGTGGTGTACCATCGAAGGAAGTCATACATGTCCCTTTCCCCAACAACTCCTCCATCAATCAAAATTTGTCTGGGAGTCTCCATTAAATCCTGCAAGTTTGAGATAACCTCATCTTGACAAATGCGTTCATCCTCCCATGACTCATCCATGCATTGTATTCTGGAGAGGACGGCTAGTGCTTTGTCATGAATCTGAACTAAGCCCTCGACATACTTAAATGCCTCATTTTGAATGCCCTCTATCCAAACTTCTGCACCTTGAGCAATTCGTCTAATCCTGTCAATTCCCTCTACTGATTCAACTAGAACAACTGGAGGAGGAACAAAGGTTGGACCTTCTTCCCTCACTAGATGAGGTAAGTTGTTGATGTATTCACACAAGGCCTTGATCTCGCCTTTCTGCCTCTGATATTTCTCCTCTAGTTTCCTCATCTTGTCCTTCACTACCTGTGCAGAATCATCAAATTTTTCCAACACCTGCTCTCAAGAGGCATGGCCTAAATCAATCTCTATTACATTATACTCATCTGGAGCAATATGATTTTTTGCCTTACCAACTTCGGAGTTGCAAACTACAAGATTCTGGACCCAGATTCTCCTTTGATTACTTTTGCAAACTTCTTAGCTTTTCCTTTCTCCTGTGATTGGTTGACTCGGTTCAGGATTTCCTGCAATTCGACTGTCAAGTCAACCTCTTTCTCTTGACTTCTTTGTATCCTTTGCCTTATCCATTCTAGAATGGCAACACCTTGATCATTTTGAACCGTCAACTAATCTCTCAGACTGTCACTGATCAATCCAGCCCAATCCATATGGTTGTGCTCCTCCACCACCTGCTCGACAAAGTACCACATCCAAGATTCAAACAGATAGGATTGTGGCATGCCAAAAATCCTACTCAACATCATGACTAAGTTGCTATATTCCCTGTGAAAATCAAACCACACTAGCTCCTTAGGCAATTTGGAGTGGTGGGATCTATTCTTTTTCAACCATTTATCGTTTATGATGTTCTCACAATACTGAACTCCAGCGGTGATAACTTTGTGTTCTTGTTCTTTTGTTTTCAATACCAACTTCCGGGATGAAGGGATTCCATATGCTTCTGTGATAGCTAGTGAAGAGAGGTCTGCAATGACATTTCCATCTGAATCTTTAATTGTTCTATCTCTTGGATTCTAGTGTCTGGCACATTCCACGATCAACTTAGAATGTTGAAAAGCAAGAAGAAAGTCAACTGCAGCTACGATCCCACTGTTTACAATCTGCGTGGCCAAGTGTGTCGTTTGATGATCCTTGTATCTAAACATTCTTCTGTGGAATTCATTAATATCCAAAGAGTCGAGGTTGGTGTCTCCATCTTCTGCCCATTTTGAAATAATTCTGGATAAAATCCTCTCTACTCATTCTTTAACAGTTGCTTCCTTGTCACACTTGATCCTCTGGGTTCCGCCATTCCAGCTTCTTGTAAAACAATATTAAGGCACACATAAGAGCATGCAAGAAAATGAAAAAAACAAAAAAACAAATACAATTTCTCCTTGAAGGAGAAAATTTGGAAATTTATCAGAAATTCTTCACTTTCTCCCTGATATAGGATTTTATCTCTCCTCCAAGAATTTATGCTTTTTCACAAGTTTTTTCAACTTATTGCAAAAATAAAAAATCCTTTCTCTGAATTTGACAACCTCTTCTTAATTTTCCTGACTGGAAAATAATTTCACGATTTCCAAGAAAAACTTCTTCAAAAATTTCTTCACTCTCTCTATTCAAGAAATTTAACCTCTTCAAAAAATCTTTTAGAATCCTCTTGCAAACTTTCTAAATCTCCAGACTCTTTCTCAACTTGCTTCTCGCAACCTGTGTGTGAGAATGAAATGGTGAAGGCTTTCTTTTATAGACTTCAATCTCGAAAAGTTGCTTTAAAGGCTAAGGACTAAACTTAGGAAACTGCCTTGTTTTTCACCAAGCTTCCACTCCAGACAAAGATTCCCTTACATAAAAACTCCACTTGTCACGTTTTTTAGAAACTTGCCCATTTTGGAATTTTTAACTTCACGAGGAAGTTAATTGAATTTCAAGTTGTTTTTCTCCATAGTAAATAAATCCAAAACAATTCGGAAAAAAATGATTTCATTTTCCATTTTCCAATTTTTTTCTCATCAATTTTGCTTTTCTCAAATTTTTCAAATATTAATTAACTAAATATCAATAAAATCAATATTTAATTAATTTTTAGATTTAAATCCAAAAATCGTTTATTTTCCATTTTATCCATTTTTCAATTTTCAACAGTTTATTAATTAAATATTAAATACAAAATTTAATATTTAATTCAATTCCACCAAGATTGATTTATTTCCAAAATATCGATTCGCCATTTCGATTTCCAATCAAGCTTTGAGTTTGAATTTCATCGCCGTTTAATTTGACCCCTAAGTTCAAATTGAATTTTATCTGTGTAAATTCCTCTTTACAACCAAAATTCGAATAAAACCCATCTCTTAAAAAAATTTCACCACATCCGCGAAAGAACCCCCCTTCTTCGATTGCTTTTTCCTTGGTTCACGAGCGCATGCAATCCATCGCATAGATATTGAAATTTTATAAAATAGCATCTACGTTTGAAGTGGGAAATTTAATTGCTTACCCCTTGACACCTTTATCGTGGACATTTCCATTTTACAAACATTTTCATGACTTTGTGTTATTTGCACTCGAGAGCGTTTTTCACCGGCTTGTGGATTGTTTTCTATTTGTTTATTTTCCTTCGTTACTATCAAAGTGTGTTCGGGCGCGTATGAGAGTGTACCGGAAATTTTCTGCTTGAAGTACATTTGTGGTTGCCGTGAAGTTTTTTATATTTTCAGAAATCCTCTGCATTCTTCCTTGATCAAGTCGTGGCCCTTATTTTACAGACTTTCCTTCTCTTAACCTTTGGAACAACTCGGATCTGAACACACGCGAGGGGCATTTAGTAGACTTTGTGTTTGGAGTGGGATTCCTCCAGTGCACGGGACTAGTTTTTGGGAGAACAAATGGAGCCTCGTGAGCAATAATCTCACCACGGAAAGAAACAAACACTGAATCCATTTGAGGAAGTGTGTTCAGAATGCGTTTGACAGGTGTATGCTCTGCATCAATCAATTTATACCTTTGCATTGATAGATAAGGTATATCCCATTATAACCCCATCATTATGAAGCAGTGATTTCAAATTGTCATATATCAGTCAAGAGCGTCCTCATGGAATATTTCCTTTGCAAAGTTTCTCGACTTACACCATATCGCGCTAAACTCTTAGGATTGGGCACAAATATTTGTCTCAACATTCTTCATCGCAGATATCTGCTGCTCGGTAGTGCTTTTATTATTCGCAACGGACACTTCTCCTCACGCCACCCTTGGCTTCGATGGCGGGTTGTAGTTCCTTTCCACATTCTTTTGCTTGACTCACAATAACGCTGGAGAGTATACATCATTGGCGTTGGGAAATTTTCGACCCTTCCAGAGCTTGCTATGAAAAGGCACTTTGAGTTAGTAGAATGGTTGGCACTGATGAGAAAACTTCTTATCTTGAGTACAAATCAACCACGGAGAAGTTTATGAGTACTTCCGAACTTTTCCATGCTCTATGCTTATTAGTCCATGGCAGACAATCTTATTTGGAAGTGTTCCTTTGTTCATGCTAAGTCACGCTCGTCCTGCCTTTTTGTCTCCACGCACATGCACGGTTTTGGCAAATTAATCCATTTTTAACATTCCATGACTGAGCACACTTCAATGTCCACCACGGACTTATTCATTCTGAAACAATATTCTCAAAAATTTCCTTCTTCGTGAAAATCGCGCTCTGGCGCGTTTCAAGGCTATTGGCGGGTTTTCTTGTTTTGGACACAATTCCATTGACTGCTCTGACTCGCGCCATAGCGCGTTTTGACAAAGGCGGTGGATTACTTATCTCGGCAATTTTCCCTCGTCCGATGAGAAGTGCACTCGGGCGCAAAACAAGACCACATGCGGATTTTTTAATTTTTAACTTCTCATACCTTTGTAGAATATACGCGTGGGTTGATCTTTTATTCACTACGGACAAACTTGTTTATAACCCTTCCTTGTCAATATGAAGCCACATTTTGATCTTAAATGAATTTTGAATTTTTGGCATAGATCTTTGCAACTAGAAACTGGTAGAAAAAATTAATTTGTACTGAACGCCTTTTGTCAAAATTTTGAGTGCCTTGAACTATGCTTCGAGCCCATTCTAATATTGGGGAAAGAAACCTTCACCCTTAACCATTTTTGAATTTTCGTGTTTTTTCCTTTTAATTTCCGGGTACATTCCTAGTCAACCATTAATCAATTTCTTCAACATTCTACTTTCAGCATCCATGACTAAGAACACATCGTTCTGGTACTTTTCTTCATGCTTTCATTTTTAAGTCCTTTTAGGAATGGTCCTCAGATTTGACCATTATGAGGTGCTCTTAATTTTGCTCATTGCCTTGCTTTCACCTTTTGCGTTACTAAGTGTAAGAGGATTTTGAATCCTGACAATCGCTTTAACTTGTGAAGAGAAGAGATTTATGAACCGATATGAGTGATGAAAACCTGTCTTTGTTGCGAATATGTAATCATGACCCAAATATTATCCTTTCATCATGCCCTCTCCCTTAAATGCATTCACTCCCCCTATCACCAAATTGCACATGAGGACCATCCTCTCTCTGAGTTTACTGATATCCTGACATGTCAAAATGGGAGGCGTCATAAAGACCTGAAACCCTATTAGCTCTCACCCGGAGGATTCAAGTTCTAAACTCAAATTTTAGGAAGCATTTCAGAATTGGAATCTTGAAAGACAGGAGGCATAACTTAACCTTAGACCCAAACAAGACCACCACTTCTCACTGAAACAAGAGGAACTTAGGAGACGAAAACCAGAGCTACTGAAAACACAAAACCAAAAGAGGCCACGCAAGCGAAAAGATAGGGGGTCCCATCTTCGATAGGTGATGTGTGATTAGGTCACAACAGGACTCTAAAGGATCTCATGCCTTACCCAGTTTGAAGTATTTTATGGGTGTGTACATAAGCCATATACTCCTAATACAACACTATCTAAAGCTTTTTTACATTTTAGTGTATAATGGCCTGAGAAAACATTTTCAGAGTATTATTTTCTCTCTAAATGCAACATAGCCCTCGTGCCAATCAAACATACCCATTTAGTTTGATATATAATCATGTGACTCCGTGCCAATGGAGACAACCAGAAATAAGCAAATCTAGTAATACCAAGCACTGAACTAGATGGAGTAAACAAAGCAGATCCACAAAAAACTATATTTTATAGTAAAAGGTGGTGAAAAGAATTTTTTATACTATTGAAATAATGAGCAAGGAAAATCAAAACATCTGTCATGAAGTTCATGAAATTGAGTTGTCTTAAGAGTTATAGCAGCACCCAATTATCATCCAGCTATTAACTACCAAGAAACACATGAAAAAAGTTTTAGTAAAATTTGTGATCTCTAGATTTACTACTAAGCATAATAGCATTAACAACTTTATTCCAGAAACTCAAAATAGAGTTTTTTTGTTGAGTGGAACTGGATGAATAAAATTAGAACTATTGCACAAATAGTAAAATCATTGACTTGCAAGAAATGCAAGAAACAAAATGATTACCGAATAAGCTGCTGTGAAAAAACAATTTAAAATTTGCCAAGCATAGCCCACTGCATGAAAAGAAAGATCTGTAATCCCTCCACTAACTGCAGAGATAACCTGCAATCAATTACAACAAATCTAATAGATTAGTAATCATAGATTTTCTGATGAATAAATTATATTTATGATAAAGAAAAAGATACCTGCACACAGGATGACTTCAGGAAACAATAATTCACCACTCATTGATAATAGGACAAGTGTTAAACTTGAATGAGTACATATTGTACAATGAATTATCCCTTAAACATGTCGCTCAGAGCCTAAGCTAACAACTAATGAGATTTCTATCTACAAATCAAGGATGACTTGCTCATATTTGCTATCCACACAAGTGACACGATGATCAATGAGTTCATTTTTGCTCTAGTCCTGCATAATAGTAAGTTTCACAACAAGATAAACCCTACAAGCTTGGCCTTGGCACTAATGTCTCTCCCAGCAAAGGAATTTTCAGCTACCATTTTGTTATTATCAAGTGGGAGCCACCAAAGTAAAATTGGTTCAATATGAAAAGAAATGGGTCCTCTCAAGGCTATCCATGCTAGGTTGGAGCTTTAGGCAATAGTTGCAATACTAAGGCCTCCTTGCCTTCAACTTCTGTTTGGCTGTGGTTTGGTTTGTGTTAGCCTGGTTGAAGGCTTGCTTAGATTTCATCAGAATTTTTGTGTCCATTGTCAACATCAGAGTATCATGATTAAATTCAACTCTCAGATTTTGACAGCTTAGAAATATCCTTTCTCACACTTGTGCCAATGTGCTCTCCTGCTAAAGTTTGAAAAATATCAGATTTACCATGTTTGAAGCAATGCTAACAGATCTACCAACACGGTGACCAAGCAAATCTCCCTTCTCCCAGTCTCATGAATTTGGATTGTTGAAGAAGCTATCTGTAGGCATAGAAGAAGCTCTGCATTTATTGTCACAATTGAAAGCCCCAAAGGTCTGATAGCAATCATGCAAGTGATCATCCCCATTGAATCAATGAACACACCAAGGTTTCCCATTAAAAGTTGATGATCTTTCAAATGATTTGACCACCATTTTCTTTACCAACCGCTGCCTTTTTTGGCAGGATGATTTTCATTGACCCCTTTTCAAATATAATGATGATCCTTGGTTTGGGTTTTCTGTCGTAACATTTATTGCAGCATCATGATATGTGGGAGGTGTCTTGGCCACATCTACCATGACAAAAAGATTTTTTTTTTGGTCATTTTCATTCCTCCTATCCACTTTTTACTTTGTTGCATTAATATTTCTTTGTTGCCTTCATCATGCCCTTCTCAACTTTGCAGCTTAGACTGCTTAACATTGGTTTTCCTCTCCTACCTCTTCACAAAATTGTTGGTGTTCTTGTTGGCCATTTGTTGTGTTGTGTAGAGTTGGATTGGCTTTCTCATGGATTTCTCCTTCTCACAAGCTCTCGGTGTTTCAGTTTTGCCTTCCTCATTTCAGGTTTTTCCCACTTCTTACTCTCAGATAGCTGGTTGCATCCTCTTTTCCACCATCCTCTATTGGCAAGTAAAATAGATAATCCCATTCCAAAACCATCTTCTCAAAAGGAATCAAATATTTCTGGTGTTTATGGTGGATTTGTGAAAGACTAGAGATAAACACTCCCTCTATAGAAACGTTGTGGCTATTAATGAGTTTAAGCATGCCTAGGTTACCATCTCTCTTGATGGCACTTGGCTTAGTGTGTTTGGGATTTATCTTAATTTTTATTTTATTTTTAAATTAATGCCTGGTGAACTTTTAACGTGACCAGTGATGCTGGCATGACACGACCTCCGGCTGCACATGAAATGCTTTGAACCGGAGCTATGAACCGATGAGGCCACAAACGGGGGACCTCATCCCCACAAATCACTTGTGCAACGGCCCTGCGAAGGCACAAGGCTTGCGAGCACAATGGCCCAGCAAGGAATTGAACCTTGGTGGCCACTTCACCAATGAAGTGTTTACTCTGTGACACTACACCTCTGAAGACAAGATTTGTCTTGGATAATATTAAGCATATTGTGTGGGATTTAGTTGTTAAAGGTCATCCAAATAACTTCACATAGTGTAATCTAGAAATCAAGCTCAACTAGTTATAGGTCATTTCAACTCCTCTATGTTCAAAGAGGAATCTATTGCTTTAGCAAAATCTATTTAGTAGAAACTTAGATGGACTTCCCCAATGGTCTCCCCTGAGACTTTCATAGTCTCAAACATGAAGTTTAAAGCTTAAACTTGGCCATGTGATTGCACAAAATAGCAAACAAATCTCCATCTATGTCAATTGAAACTTCTACATTGGCTCCCCAAGAACCTATTTCCCTTAAGGCGATTCCTAATTTTGATGATTTATAGACAAATGTGGCTATCACCCTTGGAAAGATTTTGAAATCCTCTACGACTTCAGCATTCAAGGACTACAATCTTATGAGACACTACACCATTTCAACCCCCATCTTATCACAATCCCCTTCATGGATCATTTGGTGAATCTCCAATGTGCCTTGGTTATTGGCAAAGATTGGTGAGAAGCAACTAATAAGCATCAACGACTAGTCTCTAAATTTGTGATTCATCGCAAGACCAAACAACCTAAATTATGCTTAGTGTTGTCTAGTTTTTTAGTATTTGTTCCATGTTTTTCATGGGAAACAATGTCCTTGAACCACCTTGTAATGTGTAGTCTTTCATGTTGGTTCCTAGTTTAGGATGGTGTTGCAAAACAATTTTTTGTTGTGTTGTAAATTATTGAGATTGTTAATGTTTGGTAGCTAGATCGGATTCTAGCTTCACATTATTTTAATTAGGAGAATTAAAATAATGAATTAGTTATTTAATTGGAGAATTAAATAATTTGGATGAAGTAATTATTTAAATTGGAGAATTAAATAATTGTGAGATTAAATATTTAATTGGAGAATTAAATAATTCATTTATGGATGAAGTAGTTATTTTAATTGGAGAATTAAAATAATTAAAATAATATGATTATCGAGCCCTTTGTATTTTTAAATACATTGAGTTTATAAATTGAAATAATTATGGACTGGGCCCAAATCGCTATTCTCCATGGCGCCAATGCAAAAGGTTTATTTTGTAATTTCCATGTTGACATTGGAGGCCGACCTTGCATCTTTATTTTGTATCACCTCATATATATGAGGGTATTGTATTGTAACAACAGCACATGCGATCTGATATGCGAACTATCCTTTCATGAGACAGCGATTTATAGAAGGCAGCGAACATCATAAAGGTCTGAACATTTTATATGAGGGAAGTGAATATTATATGAGGGCAGCAAACATATTACATGCGAACATATATTGTGATCTGATTGTGTCGAGGGCAGCGAACATAATATATATCTGAGATTCACGAAATCCAGGCAGCGTCATAGTAATCTGAGCATATATATAGATCTGATCTAATCTGGGCATACAATATAGATTAAGGACTGCGATACATACACATCTGGGCGCATAGATTCAGTACTGCAATATATACATCTGGGCGTGCATACACAGTAAATATCAAGGCAGAGATCTGATTTATAATTCAGCAGATAAGTTCTGGGCAATCATATTGAACAGCAGATTAGATTCAAACCAGTCTTCTACATTTCGCGAAATATTGATTTGCTTCGTGGATCGGGGATCGTCAGCAAATCCACAGCGATATTACTGTGAGTCATTGTAATTGTAATTTCGAGAGCAATAAATAATCGGATCTGAATGTTGGGTTTTTCCTCCTAGAGGTTTTCCCAGGGTAAATGCATTGTCTCTTGTGTTTCTTTTATCTATTTGTTCTGTTTTGATTAATTACTTAATCTGATCACTTAAAATTAACATGGTATCAAAGCTTGGTTTGAACTAACAGTGATCAGATCTAACCCTTCATACTTCAGATCTTGACTTTTCTCTTTATCTTTTCAAAATGGTGACAGGTCTCAAGGTTGAAGTCTGATTGGAAAAGGCTGTGAACTTTAGAACTTGGTTCATACTAATCTTGAGTGATCAAATTTTAGCATGGTCAGATCTGGATGACACCTAGGAATATCTGAAGGCCTTTCCTTTGGGTATTGTCATATCTTGACCGTGTGAGCTTGTGTGAATGAAGCACAGATCCGGATCTGATTTCACATCTCCGTTCTAGCTAAGTATCTTTTGTATTAGATATGACTTCATATATATGATATGGTCATTATATTTTTCTCAATAAGGTTCTTTGCTTACATTCTTGATATGTTTGATCTATTTAGTCTTGAACACTTGTTGAAATTGCAAAGTATAGAGTCTTATTATATATTAATATGCTTTTCTTAATCAACTTGACTTAGGCCAAAGTGTGACTAACATTACTGGATCATAAAATTGAAATGTTCCTCTGACCATTAGGTTGCTTGTTGAATCTACTTCCTTAGCTGAGTTGATTCTTTACTGTATTCAAATTACTATTGCTTCATGATTAACTATCATATAAGTGAAATCAAATAGTAGGTAACCTTATGTGCTCTCAGAATTTAATGTAAGACCTTTCCGGATACGATTGAAAGATCACCATAATCATGGGCAAGTATGTTTCTCTATTTTTGTTATCATATTATGCTGACACTAGAAGGTAACCTAAGCCATTCATTTCTGATGTATTCATTACCTGTCTGATTGGGTTCCGTAATGTATTTGGAATCCCTTTGAGTTTTCTTTATCTGCAGATTCATCGTGAAGAGAGATCCTACTTCTACTGCACGAGGCTATTGAGCTCTAGCAAATGATTTGTGAGGTTGAGTATTCTGAAATCATTATAATACTAACTTCAATTTATCTCTGCAGGTCCCTATTTTTTTTCTCCTAACCATTCTTATTAGTATTATATTTCTATTGATTCTACTTAGTCTATTGCCTTTCTTCTTGATGAAATATCTTGTGAATATTGATCATACTAACATAAGTTGTTTACTGCATTATACTATTCAGCTTTGGTTGAAATCATTTAGGACCTAGAATACTCTTAGTATTTTTTGATGATGTGAATCCTATGTGGATTCTATTTGTCATCCTTCTTTCATTAGAAAGAGTTCATGCGTGATCTCTTAGCATTTTTTCGTTTTCTATTGATGACATCAATTTGGATCATCTTGGTATACTAACTGTTTATACAATTCCTGTATGTTGCTGATGAAGAAAGTTATCCTCACGATCTTGGTCTATTCAACTCCTTTAATTATCATAATGTTTGTGCTATGAGTCCATCTTGTTGCAGCTAAAGACTGGAAGTTGAGTACAAGATAGACAATCTCAAGCAGGATTCTAGACCTTGAAGGATTGATGGGTATTTGGTTATTCTAATCAATCAGCTAAGAGAATATTCTTAGTGTCTACTGCTCTAAGTTGTATTGGCTTTCTTATTGTGAATTCCTTTTTGTATATCTTGATAGAAGCATTAATGGTGTATTGTTGTTAACTTAGAACTCTCTTGGTACTAACATACTTGATGATGTGGTTTCTATGCACTTGTGTCCTTGATCTCAATCTTTTAATGACATCTGCTGATGTTACCTTTCTTCTATGAGCTGATTATAGGCATTGTTAGGTTATGCTCACTAACTTAATGATTTGATTGGGATCAGGAATGTCAAATTGTTGAAGTAATGACTTGGGCTCATCATGCACAATTGTCATCTGTATGACCCGATTGGCAAATCAGAATATGAGCTAGTGCTTGACTTGTTCAAGTTTTATGTTGAGTGATATAGGTGGTTCTTTTATTGGCTTTGATACATCATTATCTTCTTATCTAAATGTTCTATGCTTTTGTCCATTCTAAGTCAGTTGCTATGCTTGGTTGAACTCATATCGTTTAACTTTATACTGTCTTGAATGCTTCTAATCTGATATGAATGATGTACTTATGGAGATGTGTATAGTCTTGTGCTGACCTATCATTGAAGGGATTGAATCCCCTAGATTACAACATCTCTCATAAGGAAATGAGGAGTTGATGATTGACAGCCTCAGCATTATTGATCTCTTACGGAGATAAACATTCTTTACATTTGCTCATAAAACTTTTATAGTTCTTCATTTAGAGAAATTATGCATTCCTCTTCGATATGTTGCATTATATCTAATCTCCCTGAAATGCTTCTGTGATCAGGATAGATTGAGAAGCATATGTATGATGAGAGTTCGAATCCAGAGGGAGAAAGAACCTGATGCATCCTGAAGGAGACTCGGGCTAAGGCTGCTGTCCTAAGATAAAATTGAAGTATGACTCAACAGGGGATTCAACATGACTTCCTGTGGCAGCTGGAAATGTTCCTCTACTTCTCATGTAAATTCTCTACAGAAGTCAAGGCAGCACTTTGTGTTGATGATGCTCAGGTGTCTTGTTGTATCTTGACTGTGATAAGTCCCTATGGGCAAATTGTAAGTGGAATGGCTCCTATGTCAAGGACTTGTTACATTCCACGTAGCTCAAACTGTTGTAACTTAGAATATGAGTTCGATGAATACTTCTTGTACAATTGAAAGGAATGTTGATCCTTCAATTCATGTATGATTGCTTCCATGATAGAGGAAGCTGATTAGTAGATCTGTCAAGATCTTGATTTATTGGTTCAAAGGGAATGAACCATGGATTCATGTCATAAAGTTTCATGTATTAGATATCATGTGGATATCTTGTGTTGTAATTGATGTCACATTGAGGTGACATCCATCTTTCACTCGTAGCCATGATCCATGATGATGAAATCATGGATATAATCATGATAGTTTCACAACCTTGGCTGAGAGGGAGTCAGCCTCATTGATGTACCTTGATTATATTTTTTATTGTATTACCCACCCTCTACGGGCAACGCAAGGTGGGACCACCCTCTGCGGGCAATGCAAGGTGGTATGGAATTGTATTATACTGTATATTGTATCTTACTTAAGAGAAGATATGTTGATGACCATCCTCTGCGGGCAATGCAAGGTGGTGTTGTACTTTTGATGTCTTCTGTGAGAGGAGACTTGAGAATTAGATCTCTTCCACCCTCTGCGGGCAATGCAAGGTGGCAGTGTATTTATGTTTGAGGCTTAGTCCTCTTCCACCTCTGCAGGCAAGGCAAGGTGGATCTATCCTCTTCGGGCAATGCATGATGGATATTATGGAAAGTGTCCATGATCATTCTCTTTGGTTTCATCCTTCACGGGCAATGCGAGCTGAATATCATGGAAGGAATCCATGATGCTCTTAGAATCCTCCCTAGCTAAGAGGGAGTGTTAATGTTTGATAGCTAGACCGGATTCTAGCTTCACATTATTTTAATTAGGAGAATTAAAATAATGAATTAGTTATTTAATTAGAGAATTAAATAATATATTTAATTGTGAGATTAAATTATTTAATTGGAGAATTAATAATTTGGATGAAGTAATTATTTAAATTGGAGAATTAAATAATTGTGAGATTAAATATTTAATTGGAGAATTAAATAATTCATTTATGGATGAAGTAGTTATTTTAATTGGAGAATTAAAATAATTAAAATAATATCATTATCGAGCCCTTTGTATTTTTAAATACATTGAGTTTATAAATTGAAATAATTATGGGCTGGGCCCAAATCACTATTCTCCATGGCGCCAATGCAAAAGGTTTATTTTGTAATTTCCATGTTGGCATTGGAGGCCGACCTTGCATCTTTATTTTGTATCACCTCATATATATGAGGGTATTGTACTGTAAATCAGAAGACAATACAACAGCACATGCGATCTGATATGTGAACTATCCTTTCATGAGACTGATTTATAGAAGGCAGCGAACATCATAAAGGTCAGTGAACATTTTATATGAGGGCAGCGGATATTATATGAGGGCAGCAAACATATTACATGCGAATATATATTGTGATCTGATTGTGTCGAGGGCAGCGAACATCATATATATCTGAGATTCATGAAATCCAGGCAGCGTCGTAGTAATCTGAGCATATATATAGATCTGATCTAATCTGGGCGTACAATATAGATTAAGGACTGCGATATATACACATCTGGGCGCATAGATTCAGTACTACAATATATACATCTGGGCGTGCATACACAGTAAATATCAAAGGCAGAGATCTGATTCTTAATTCAGCAGATAAGTTATGGGCAATCATATCGAATAGCAGATGAGATTCAAACCAGTATTCTACATTTGACAAAATATTGATTTGCTTCGTGGATCGGGGATCCTCAGCCAATCCACAGCGATATTACTGAGTCATTGTAATTGTAATTTTGAGGGCAATAAATAATCGGATCTGAATGCTGGGTTTTTCCTCCTAGAGGTTTTCCCAGGGTAAATGCATTTTCTCTTGTGTTTCTTTTATCTATTTGTTCTGTTTTGATTAATTACTTAATCTGATCACTTGAAATTAACAGAGATCACACAAAAAATATATATTTTTGGACACTTGTAATACTTTGACAAGAAGAAATTCATCAATGGTTACTAGGATTTTGGAAGGACTTCATTTAATTGTTTTCAATGCTTACATCAAAATCTCTTAGATGCTGAATCTCAACAAGTTGTAACATGCTCTATTTTTTTATTAATGTATAGTAATAGCTTTTCTCCTTTTTCAAAAGAATAAGATAATGCCTAAAAGCATACAGTACCCTAAAATCTATTTTCTTTTGAGAAAGAGGTACCCTCAACTCAATTAATGTGGTGTAAATGTAGTAAACTCTCCAAACTCACAAAAAAAAACAGTTGTTTTGTAATTAAAATAACAATCAGGATGCCTTCTTGTTGGTGTAATTAAAAATTCACTAATTACACTTTACTTAAGCTTACTTAGGATAATGCATACATAGTAGTTTGCATATGAGACACCTAGGAGTTTGCACCTTTATTTGCACATGGTGTAGGAGAAATTCCAATTTAGGTGGTAGTTATCACATTTCACTTTATGTGTTGTCTTCACCTTTAGTGCACTTATCACATTATCATCCTCCACATACTTCATTGCATAATGGAGGATGATCCACCTTTGGTGGCCATGTGATTCCACCTTTTGTGGGTGATAACTTATCTACTCCTGGTCATATTCTCTTATCACCTTGCCTATATAAGCAGACACTTTTGCATTGAATATCAATTGGATTCAGTTAATTCATCCACCTATTGAATCCAGTTGGTTCAGTTATTGCATATTGAGGAGAATACAGTTTATTCTTGTCCATCTTCTCTCTCTTGTTTGTGTTATTCATTGAGCTCTAGATCTTGGGATATTGCCTTAGAAAAATTCTTACATGGTATCAAAGCCATTGGAGTGCCATTGCATAGTCGTTTTGGAGAGATCTTGCTTATTTTGAAGGAGGGTTTATTTTCAGATCCGGGGAGCAGCACTTTTTGGGAGCGTCTTAGGCCAGATCTAACCTCACCATTGCGTCCGAGAGGCTCTTCTGATGAATTTTGACTATAAATTTGTATATTTTGAGCAAAAGTCAAATCTGAGGCAAAAAAAATTTGCAAACCGGGTTGTACAGCCCGATCTGCACAGTCCGGTACAATCTGTTTACTCGCTGGGTAACCTAGTTTACTGATGCATAGACGTTACACGTTACAGGAAATACAAGTATATAATAACAGAGTCTTTATTGATCATTCATAACTTCAGTACATTTACAATAGCCACAAGATCATGATGTCCTCAATGAACAAGTACAATGGTTATATAAAACCTAAAGTGGAGCGACCAAATGTCGTCACCCGTTCCCAACCGACGGAAGTAACTAACCGACGATAGTAACTAAGTACCGTCGGCGCATACCCAACTAACATCCGATATATGGCTAACATCATCCCCCCCTAAAGAAAAGTCGTCTCCGGACAACAACATACAAAATGTCCAGGACACATCAAAACTAAGGTAAGGAGACCAAGTACAATTAGGGACAACTAAGAAGTAGAAGTAGGGGGCTGAGGAAGCGTCCCTGAAGAGGATGGGTGATCCGCAGTAGAGGAGGCCGACTGTACCAACTGAGAACGCAACTCATACACCTGTGTCGTCCTCGCTGCCAACTTCTGTTCTATGACCGACTGAAGTTCAAGTGCGGATTTGACCATCACTGCGGCCTCCTGGAGGTCCTTCTGCTGCTCCTCGACTACCTGTCGGGATTGAACCAAGCTAGTCTCTAGCAGCTATCTCTCGGAAGTAGCTGCAGCTAGCTGCTGCTCAAACATCTCTGTCGCCCGTGCCAGTGTACCGTCCAAGGCCACTCGGGACGCCTTCTCTGCTTCCATCTCCTGCGTGCGCTGGACTAATTCTCGCTCCACTACTGCCAACTTGGCAGCCAGCTCCTCCCGAGCTCTCTCTGAAGCCACCAATGCAGTTTCTCTTCTAGCCGAGACATGGTAACCCTGTCGAAAAGCCTGCTCTATCTAGCGAGTGAGACCCTGGACCTCACTCTCGGTCACTGGCACAGGAAGAGACCACGCCTCTAGCATCTCCGATGTCTCTACACTAGGCCACGACCCCTGTCCAAAACATTCTCCAAAGGCACGTGGGCACTCATGCTGTATAAAACTCAAAAGACGCTACAACTCGGAAGTCACGGCCTTTAGGGCCTGAGCCTCTCCTAAGGCTACCATTACTAAGTCAGCCAACGATGCCTCCACATCACCATCCTCTGGCTCCATCCCTCTGTCGGCGAAATGCTCCGCCCTATCCGCCATCAAAACATCAATCGTGTCATGCCCTGCCCGGCCCAGTTCACCTACATTGTCTTCCTCAAGATGCACATACGCGACTTCTCTGGCGGTGTCCCCACCTTGTGGACTGGTAGGCCCTAAGTCCTGTGCCACTATAACCCCCAAATTTTGTACCTTCTGAGGCACCTCCTCCTACAGCACCTCCCGTCGGGGAGATAGGATGGCCACCCCTGTGGGTTCTGTAACTGTCATGCCAAATTCCTTCTGTAGCCAGGAACTCATAGTCTTCTTCGAAGGACCGGCTGGTGGTGGTGGATCCTCCAGGGGATCGCTGTCCACAGTGATGACGACGTGAGCCCCAACTACCTCTAACCCAATCTGTCTTGGTGCAATGTGTTGGTCTCTATCCATGCTCCCGGCAACCTCGGACTCGGCAACTACCTCCTCAAAGGGTGCGGCTGAAGGAGTCAGTTTTGTGGAAGACGATAGGAGAGGTGCCGCAAACCTCACTACAGGCTCCTCCCCCATCGAATCGCTCTCCGCGACCTCCGAGTCACTGCCCTCGGTGGTGGTCGCTCGGCCGCTATCCTCACGATCAGATTCTATGACTCGTCGTGGCCTCTTCTGGCCTGCCGTCATCCCACCCGTGTCCAAGTATTTCCAGTAAAAAATTGGGGGCTCGCCGGTTGCCAGCTTCCCTTGAGGCGCCAATTCCAATTTGTCCAGGGGGATGCACAGTGTAGCCTCGAGAAACAGCCCAAAGGCATGGTGCGGCATGTAGAATGTATGGTGCTGCAAAGTCATGAACTCGTACATCCTATCTGATAACACGGTTGCCCAATCGTAGACCACGTCGTTCATCACGCCATTGATGTGGACAATCTGTGGGAGGGGTATGTTTGATGCCCTACTGGCCTCGGTGAGTTCTTTTCATAACATCCAAGATGCACCGCCACGGACCCTCGGCGACGAACTCTTTCTTGATGCCACGGCTCTTTGTCGCCCGTACTATAGAATCCAACTCGGCTTGGGTGAGGGTGCGGGAAATGCGGTGAATCCAGAATTCTTTCCGCTCTTTCGTCATCTTATGCTTTTTAATTTCTATCTTCTGCCCATTCCGTCCAGGAATGCCGAACACACGGGTGAAATCTGCTGGAGCAAAGGAAACTGTAACCACGTGTTTCCTGTACTGAAACGTGCTCTTCCGCGTGTACCTGTCAAAGGTATTCACCATTATCCGCAAATATGGGCTCGAAATTTTTGATAGGAAACAATGGCATCTGAATCGCCCAATGTACACCAGCGTGCCGCAAGAGCTTTTTTACTTAATCTGTGTCTGGTGTTTCGTGCCACCATTTCGGCCCTCGAATGCCACCGACTCATGAGTGACTTGCTCCTTCTGCGCAGCTTTGCCTTTTCCCATTGTTCCAGCTACCTGTATTCCTGAGGGTAGAACCCTCATCTCTTTGTTCAAATTTTCAGCCAACTGGTTCTTCCACCTTTTCCCGGCAGATTCCATAATTACTTTGCCAAAAATGGTTAGGGTTTGCTTTGTAACTGAAAAATCTAACTACCGTACGAGATCCGGAGAAAATACTAAGAAAATTACCGCGGTCTCCTTTACTTTGTTGTTTTATGTAACGGCACACTTGCGTAGTGGCTATTGCCGGGCCCTCCACCCAGATGTGTCTTTCCTGCAATATTTGCTGAAAATTCGGCAACGCTCAATGTTTCCTTCTTGGCTGTAGATGCTCCCCAAATCAGACCTGCTATTCTGCCCCTGCGTTTTTCTTCCTTCCTCCCTTGGCCTTTTTCCTCCTTCCCTCTATCCGCGCGATTTTTCTTTCTCCTACTGCGTTTTTTTTTTTTCTTTCCTCTCTTCCGTGCAATGTCTTTCCCTTCTGCTGCTGTGTTTTTTTGCTTTCCTCCCTACTGCCGACGGGGCCTTTATGTTTTTTCTAGTCACCCGCGGCCGACGCTTGGCCTCCACCGTTCGGTGGAGCCATCGTCCGGTGGGCCTCCACCGTTCAATGAAGCCACCGTTCGGTGGACCTCCATCGTGCGGTTTTTTTTTTTTTAATCACCATTATTTTGCAAACTCGACCGCCTCCTGTCTGGTCGTTCATGGTAAATTTTTAATTTCGATCCATTGACAGCGTCGGGGAGCTCCACCCCGTCGAGGGCCCACAATTTGATTGCTCCCAACTTCCCGGACCTTGTAGGGACCTAGCCACTTCACTTTGAATTTGCCTGGTTTAATTTCGTTTCGTCCATTGTACTTCAGTACGAGTTGTCCCGGAGAGAATCGGGTGTGTCGAAGGTGTTTGTCGTGCCAATGCTTCTGACGCTGTTGGGCCACTTCAGTTGCCCACTGTGCCAACATTCGTCGTTCGTCCAGTTTATTCAAGGTATGAAGCCGTTCCCGGAGGCTCTCCATGTCGCCAAGTTTGTTGTCGAGTGCTATCCTCAGACTTGGCACCATAAATTCCACTGGAACTACGGCCTCTTGTCCATACATCAACTGGAATGGAGTGTCCCGTGGTGACTTTGTATGCCGTGCGGTATGCCCATAGTACTGCCGGAAGCCGTTCTTCCCAGTCCTCGCCTTCCACTCCGCACGACTTGTAAATGACTGCCACAAGTATTTTGTTGGTAGCCTCGGCTTGCCCGTTTGCCCTCGGGTAGTAGGGGCTCGAGAGTGAGTGAAAGATTTTAAATTCAGTGGTAAGCAACCTTATTACATGATTAACGAAATGCCCTCCTCTGTCGCTAGTGAGCTGAATCGGTATGTCGTACCGTGTGATGATATGTTCATAAATAAATTTCGTCGTGCTTACTGCAGAGTTATCGGACAAGGCTCTGGCTTCTACCCATTTGGTGAGGTATTCAGTTGCCACCACCATGTATCGACACCTGTGTCTGCTTGTCTTTAGCAGTCCGACGAAATCCAGTCCCCATCGCTCAAACAACTCCTGAGCATTGGACGGGTTTCATGGCATAAAGTCCCGCTTGAGTGGTTTCCCAGCTCTTTGGTAGGTGTCGCAGCTTACCACCCATTCCCGTGCGTCATTATACAATGTGGGCCACCATAGCCCCACTAGTAAAACCTTCCGCGTTGTTGTGTCTGGTCCCATATGCCCACCAGCGGGACCTTCATGGGCCTCCCTCAGAACACCCTGTACTTCTTCCATTACACACCTCCGAAGTACCTGGTCGGGTCCCATTTTGTACAATAACCCTTTAATAACTTGAAAGGTCTTACTTCTTGAGACAAGTTTCCTCTCCCCTGGCAGCATTCCCTCGGGAAATTGTCCTGTAGACAAGAATTCTCCAACGCTTGTATACCACCAAGGAAGAACAGCAATACGAAAGAGATGGGCGTTAGGAAAGTTGTCATTCACCCCCTATGGCGGCTCCCCAGATGTGATGCGTGATAGGTGGTCTGCACATACATGACTTTTTCCAAGTCGTACTATGATGTTGAAGGTGAACTCCTGCAACAGAAGCAGCCATCTGCTTACTCGGCCCTGAATAAGTGATTTGTTCACCACGTACATTAAGGCCTGATGATCCACGAAGAAGGTGAAAGGGGTGGCCAGTAAGTAATGTCGGAACTTCTACACAGCATATACCATTCCCAATGCTTCTCTTTCAGTAGTGCTGTAATTTTTCTCCGCCTTCAAGAGAAGTCTGCTTGCAAAGTATACGGGGTGATCTAACCCGTGGTCACTTGTCTGTGCCAATGTGGCTCCAATGGCGAAGTTGGATGCATCCACATGCACATGGAATTCTCTGTCCCAGTTAGGGTATGCTAGGATAGGTGCGGCTACCAACCTTGCCTTAAGGTTTTCAAAGGCTTCACCTTGCTCCGTTCCCCAATTATAAGGTTCTCCCTTCCGCGTTAGTTGATCCATCAAGCAAGATACATGAGCAAAATGTTTGATGAATTTCTGGTAGTACCCAATATTCCCAAGGAATGATTTGACGCCAGTCACGTCCATAGGAGCCTCCATTTCGACTATTACCCATACCTTGTTTGGGTCTGTTTTTAATCCTTCCTTACAATGTGCACGAGCAACTTCCCTTGGGGTACCATAAATCGACACTTCTTTGGGTTGGGTGCCAGACGGGCCCTCTGACATCGCTCCATACACTCCCCCAAAGCCCCAATGTGCTTGTCCTACCCGCTAAATATGGACCAATCGTCCAAAAACGCTTTAAAGTTCCCTGTTGCCGTCTTGTCGAAGATCTGTAGGATAATCCGCTGAAAGGTAGCCGGCGCATTGCAGAGGCCGAAGGGCATTCGGTTGTATGCATATACACCGTCCTCCACTATGAACGTTGTCTTCAGTCTATCTTCTTCGGCGATGGATATCTGATTGTATCCGGAGAATCCATTCATGAAAGAGTAAATCTCATGACCGGCGACCTCCTCCAAGATACTATTAGTGAACGGTATTGGGAATGGATCCTTTATGGTCACAACATTGAGGCATCTAAAATCGACACATTCGGATTTGATTAGCCTCCTTCAATGATATGACTATTGGTGAGACCCATTCGCTTGTTTGGACTTTGAATATGATTCCGGCCTCTAGCATGCGCTCGATTTCGTCATTTACTCTAGCCGCGTAGTTTTTGTTCATCCTGTACGGACATTTCCGCACAGGCACGGCCCCAAGTATTAACGGGATTCGGTGGACACACAGCTCCGGTGGAACCCCTTGAGATCATTATATGTCCACGCGAAGACATCTCGGTACTCCATAAAAAATTTGAACATTGTTGTTTTCCACACTAGATTCCCATCATCGCCGACGAGAATGGTTTTTGGATTATCTTCGGTTCCTAAGTTCACGGTTTTCACCGACGGTTCTTCGTACTTGATTGGTTTTTCCACATCAAACTTGTGTGTCGGTGTTTCTTCCACCCTAGCCTCTCCCTCCTTGTACTCACCGTACTCACGCGGAAACGAATCTCTCTCGGGCCCTTCTTCCACCTGTAGCATGTTGCACGGAAACACTTCGTAATCTTCCATCTGCCAATGGAAGAGCCCATTTAATGAATCTACGTCATCTTCAGAGTACTTTTCGAGTTTGAGCACCCCTTCCTTGTTGGGCTCCATACGTTCTCCCTTCGTCCACGTCTTCCTCGTTGTCTGATCTCGACGAAGATGCCAGGTCTTCGCTAACCAATTGATTTCTCAAATCAATTGTAAACTTCTGACCATCTCTCTCCATCGAAATTACATTTCGTTTCCAGTCATGCTTGGCTTTTGCTTGCACAAGCCATCCTCTCCCTAGGAGGGTGTCGTATCCCTTCTTTACAGGAATGACTACGAAGTCCATGACAAATAGTTGGGTGCCAATCATGACCCTTTGTGCCATTAATGTTCCTATGGGTTTGATCCCATGCTGGTTTGCTCCTACCAGTTGGAAGGTTGGCGGCCACAATGTCGGTCGCCCGAGATTCCTCCATGTTTCCTCGGGTAGAACATTGACACCCGATCCCCCGTCGATGATCGTGTCCGTAAGTATTTTGCCTAGAATTCCTATCTCCACTACGGCAGGGTGCCTTCCCGTGTTGAGTGCTAACAACATCGGGTCCTCAACAGAATTTCCCTTCCCAAGGGGTTTTGCCTTCTCGGTCGCCTTTGGTACGTTAGGAGATGGTACCATGTTAAGGAGGGTTGTTCTTAACTGTGGTGTTAGGGATTTTTCTTGTATGAATCACAATGCTTGAAATGTCTATTTGAATCTTGTACCTTTACTTCTGATTCAGAGACAAGAAAAGCCTAATTGCTAAGGACTGGATAAGGTCCTTCCTCGTTTTTGAGTTCCACAACTACTCAGGCAGGTTTTACCTTTAATGATAGCTGTTAACACAGTATTTGTTGATGTGGACACTGATTTGTCATGTATCTCTATTGAACTACCTTCATAAAATACCTTGTAAATGATCAAGCATAATCATATACAGGATTTAACCATACAAATCATAATCTTAAATATGACAGAAAACCAGTGAGACAAGGATTTCAATCCTTCTTCCTTTTCTTGATAGGAGGGACAACCTAAATGATTCTCTCTTCAAGGAATCGATAACATGGACAGTGTCCTGCTGACAGAGGTCCTTTAGAAGTTATGCTTATGTGTTCTTAGTAACAGAGTATTTAAATTTGATTTGGTAGTTGAAAACTCAGAACATATGTGACAAAGATAGGTATTCAAATAGATTCCTAAACCAGTGCCTATCCTTTGGGCTGCAGAGTCAATAATAAGCAAAGA
>MU224840.1:1339065-1361136 GCA_018584345.1 Thuja plicata | reverse complement strand
TATATATATATATATATATATATACACTCACGAATCCCTACGAACCCAAACGGCAAAAAAAAAATTTCACGAATCCACGAACCGGATTCGCGAGCCCGAATCCGTCCCCGAACCCGAATCGGCAACTTAGGTTTAAAATGCATCGTTTAATACTAGGCTTGCTAGGGTTTATCAGGATTTTGACAAGGAATTAGCATGAAAACCTGAAAATTTTCAGAGAATAAGGCAAGGAACTAGGGCAAAACAGCAAAAACACGAAATACAACCAACATGTGGCATGGCTGTAAGGAGGTCTTCCAGTTGTACTGGGAATTATGTTTGCATTACTTGCCTTAGAATGTTGTGTTCAGCCTAGCCGCCGTGAGAGGTTCCCGCGGCGTCGTGTGTTTCTTTCCGTTTGGCCATTATTCTCTCGATGTCTTCTTTGGCCTCTCGTACTCTTTTCTTCTTAGTTTCGGGATGTGGATAGGTATCCTTCTTTGCTTTTCCTCGGGTAACCACCAACACCTCCTCTTCGTTGCCTTCGATATTCAGGAGGTTTACACCAGGTTTCGGACATTTTGTCTCGTCGTGGTCTTCGGGTCCGCACCATTTGCAAAGAAATTGCGGCTTTTCCCCCTTCGGGCACTCCCTCGCAAAATGTCCCCATTGGCTGCATGCCCGGCATTGAATCATTGGCCTCCCCGTGGCATCGTACTAAATGCGACTCCTACCTCCGTCGGTGTTATTGTTGTCATTTCCTCTTCCTCCACGGTGATTATTATTCCTGTAGCCGCTCGGCGATGCTGTGTTTTGTGTGTTCCCGGTGGCTGTTGAGGTTGACGGTTCTTGCGTGAACAAGACTTGTTGATTGCCCCGTGTCTTCATGTTGAACGAACATTCCTTTGCGGAATGGCCCGCCATTTGGCAAATATCGCAGAACATTTTCTTGGGGCACGCACCCTTCGTATGACTGGCCTCCTTGCACTCGGTGCACCACAAGTCTCCTTCGTTTCTACTGGTGCTACCTTCATATTTTTGAATTCTTTAAGCATTCGTTCCATGTCCTTTTGTAGTGCAATGACTTTTTTCTTTGCTTCTCTGTCACTGCCGCTCTCGTCTCCTGAAGTGTCGTCCTCATCCTCCTTCGACGAAGAGGACTAGTTTTTCTTCTTTTTCTTCGACGTCTTTTGCTCGCTTTCCAAGTCCATCGCCCGATTATATGCGTCGTCGTAAGAGGTGGGAGGAACTATTTTCATCTTCCTCCGAAGGTTTGATTGCAGCCCTTCGACGAACCATCTTTTCTTTAAGCCGTCGGTTGGCCGACTTTCCATTTTTCCAACAAGTTCTTTTAGTCGTCGACCATAAGTCCGTACGGTCTCCTTATTTCCCTGCTTAGTTCCGTATATTTCGGAGACGATTTCGTTGTCATCTTGGAGGAGCCTAAACTCTTTCTCGAATGCCTTCTGTAACAAGTCCCACGTGGTCACTCTGGTTTTGTCTAAGTCGGAGTACCAATCAATTGCTACCCCTCGGAGGGTTGCGGGAAACTGTTTCATCCATTCGTCCTGGTCAGCGACTCCATTCACCGACCAAATTGTCCTACACGTGCAGCAATGCCGAACAGGATCTTCTTTTCCATCGCCATGGAACTTGGGTAATTTCTCCTTGTTACCGGCCATATTCGCCTTCGATGGTGGGCAGTTGGTCTGTACCACCTGCTGCGTTGCTGGTTGGGTTCCTGGAGGTGTTTGTTGTACTGGTTGTATTACAGGCTGGGATAGTCCTGCCGGTGTCGGTCCTCTGGATTTGTGTTTCGGGTTCACTAATGTTTTCGAACTACTCGAAGTGGTGTGATTGTCGTGCCTTTCTGTCACTTCAACACTTTATGCGGCAACTCCACACCCGAACTCCCTCCCATTCGGCTTCCTCTTCTACCTTCCTTCAGGCTTCTGTCCTCGGGGTTAAAGTTAGGGTCCCGAACAAGCTCATTGTTTCTTCTAGCAGATCCTCGTCGTCACTTTCATCGTCCTCTTGGTTAGGTTCCTCTAGACAGTTGCCTTCACTTCCCCCCTCCGGTAGTCTTTCGACACCTCTCCTGAACCTCTCCCTTCGCTCGGCTTGCTGTTTGTCGAGAACTGTCTTTCGGAGAGCTTGTTCTCCTTCGAGATCCCTTTTTAAATTCCTATTCTTATTTAACTAATTGGGCATAAATGCTTTCTTTACTCCAATAATCAACACAAAGTTTGTAAAATAAAAGGACACTTTTATTTATTCATGTTTTATTACAATATCTCAATGGAATGACCTTGTCATTCTTATTTTTCACTGTCCCTTCTTCCTTCGGTCGCCTTCAGACACGCCTATTCCCGACAGCGTTTTCCATCACGTTCCTCTTGAAGTCATTTGCTCTCCCGTTCATGATACTCTTGGAGGACTACTTGTCGTCGTTCCTCGCAAGCACTCTCCTCCAGGCGAGCGCGTTGTGCCAGTGAGACTTGTGCCAACAACCGTGGAAGATGATTTAACAGACGGTTGGCTGTAGGATTAGCCTCGATGGTAGACCACACTGCACTTTGTGGGACTTCCGCTTCATACGCCTCCCGACGAACGTAAGTTTCTATCGCCGCCTAAAACAGAATTCTGAATTCCCGTGTCTGGTTGTCTTCCCCTTCATACAGTTCTGTACGTGTATTGTCTGCCTCGGGGTTTATTTCATCAACAGATAAGCCCATTGTCTCTGTACGCCATCCAATTCCTGTCTTCCGAGTCCGTCTAGGCAACGGCGCCAAATGTTTACCCGCTGGGTAACCTAGTTTACTGTTGCATAGACGTTACATGTTACAGGAAATACAAGTATATAATAACAAAGTCTTTATTGATCATTCATAACTTCAGTACATTTACAATAGCCACAAGATCATGATGTCCTCAATGAACAAGTACAATGGTTATATAAAACCTAAAGCGGTGTGACCAAACGTCGTCACCCGTTCCCAACCGACGGTAGTAACTAAGTACCGTCGGCACATACCCAACTAACATCCGATATACGGCTAACACAATCCTGTAAAAATAATTAATTTTTTAATCTACATTTCAGTTTTATTCGTAGTGTTTTGTAGTATATTTTTGGGGAAGAGGCCCCTGGTTTGTCTAGTATTTGTCAGATTTGAACAAGCATATTCTACTGAACGTCAGTACGCAGTCCGTACAGATCAGAGAGAGCAAACCTTACACAGGCATCTGAGCAATCAAATCCCGAGCCCTATCCAGATCAATTTTGGCAAGAATCACTCACAGTCGTGACCGCAGTCGCAAATAATTTGGCGGGCGCTTTGGTATATAAACAAGGTTGAGTTTGCTTTTCCCATCAATGTGGGATTTTTCTGCGGAATTCAATTCAAACCACATACGGCATTTGGCAAAAATCCCACGGGGATGTGAAGACATTTATTCCGGCCGGTGAACCATATCCTTTGGCATAATTTTCCGATGGCCACAATTTGTCAAACAACTTCTTTCAACTTTTTCTGGCGGCATCACAAGCCATCGGTTGTGTTTTTATTTATCGTTGTGTGTATGTGTATAAAAAGGGAGACGGACCCGATCCCACCGAATGTGGGACTAAATCCTGTCATTGCAAGAGATATCTATTTGTCTTCCTGATTGGGATTCCTATTTGCCAGACATTGGTGCATTGTTTGTAGAGTCTCACATTTCAGATTTGGGAGACATATTTGAGGGGGTTTCTCTTCTCTTTGATGATAGCTTCACTACAACTGGAGAATCTTCTTCACCATCTTTGGAGATTGACAGTCATGAGTCTCTTCCTTCACTTGATATGTCACATTGTTTGGTTCAGGTTGATCATGCTTATGTGATGGCTTCTTCAAGCTTGGAGACTCCCATTCAATTTTCAGAGGCATCTCTTATATTTGACGATGGTTGTGGCAATAATGTTGTCACTTCATCTTTGTCTTTGGAGCTTGTTCACAATTAGTTACCATTGGTTCCTTGCTTGTCACCTTCTACTACGATTGGGCATGTTCTTGATTGGTTCGTGGCATCTTCATCATCCAAGGACATAGTGACACATGTGCAGATTTTAGAAACATCATCATCATACTTCATTTGGATTCCACTTCCTCATTCCTATCCAGAATGGGAAGTATTCTTGCATTTGTACTTGGTCTCTCTTCTTCCCAAGGGGAGAAGTGTTGTTTGTAGACATTGGACTATGTTTTGTCTTCAAGCACTCACCATTTATGTAGGACATTCTTCATTATGGGGGGGATATCAAGTCTCCTTCTTTCCTTCCTATGGAGGAATAATTAATTGTATATACATGATATATGTAGTCTTAGGGGGGTCTTGAGTCCTCCATCCATGCATCTTGTTTGTTTTTCTCTCTTTTGGAGGGGAGTTTTGTCCCACGTGGTTTTCTCCCTTTCTCCAACTTTATGAGAGATTGCATTGCATTGCATTTGCATATTGTACATGGGTACCTAACATGGCCTAGTAGCCGGGACCCATTTTGCATTGTGAGTTTAAGTGCATTCCCCTAAGTTGCACTTAAGGGGGGGCGTTGGTGTAATTAATTATTCACCAATTACACTTTACTTAAGCTTACTTAGGATAATGCATACATAGTAGTTTGCATATGAGACACCTAGGAGTTTGCACCTTTATTTGCACATGGTGTAGGAGAAATTCTAGTTTAGATGGTAGTTGTTATCACATTCCACTTTATGTGTCGTCTCCACCTTTAGTGCACTTCTCACATTATCATCCTCCACATACTTCATTGCATAATGGAGGATGATCCACCTTTGGTGGACATGTGATTCCACATTGTGTGGGTGATAACTTATCTACTCCTTATCGTAGTCTCTTATTGCCTTGCCTATATAAGCAAACACTTTTACATTGTATATCAATTGAATTCAGTTAATTCATCCATCTATTGAATCTAGTTGGTTCTGTTATTGCATATTGAGGAGAATACAGTTTATTCTTGTCCATCTTCTCTGTGTTATTCATTGGGCTCTAGATCTTGGGATATTGCCTTAGGCAAATTCTTACACTTCTAAGTCAGTACATTAATAATTATACACATTCTCCTAAGAATTAGTATAATAATTAATGATTCAATAATTAAGGTGTCATCTATTTTTGAATTAGCTATAAGATCCAACATTGGCCTAATAATCTCACCAATGTTTATGTAATTCTTAGGAAAGTAAGAAAATACTTTTTCCTTCATAGAAGCCAAAACAAATCCAAAGCGAATCAGGATCGTAATTTGTTTGTGGAGGCAAATTAAAGAGCCAGATATGCAAGATGTGTCTTTTTAATGTTGTTTTATCATTTGGAAAGAGTCACATTAATTATCTAGAAATGGGCCTCCCACCTACAGTAAAATATTCCTCAATTGAGAAGTTATTTATGTTGGTAGTTCATTCAAAAAATCTTCTAGATCTGAATTTAGTTTCTTCCTGATTCAAGTCCGATCCAGCTTGTTGAGGGCAAGAACAAGGCACAATTGTTGGGCCCCGAGTTTGGCTATTTACATCTGTGGGAAAACTGGCAAAGAACCTAGGTCATTTTTTAAATTATTTTCGTCCAAACACCCATGTCATCTATTAATGGAGTAGGTGTTGTGTTGACAGAATTGACAATTTGTTGAGGGTGCAAACAGAGCACGATTGTTCCGAGTTTGGGTAGTTACACTTGTGGGAAAATTAATAGGGAACCTAGGCCATTTTTCAATTTATTTTGGTCCAAAAACCCATGTCATTTGTTTATGGAGTAGGTGTTTGAGCTGATAGAATTGATTATTGGGTTGATAAAAGATCTCCTTTTAACTCAATTGTAAAATATAAATATTAGATGTGATGGAAAAATGCAGCAGTGTTAGGATGAGGTGACATTAACCTTGCAAATCTTATGTCATTCATGTGTCTCCATGTTCCTTGGGAATTGTTCCCTAGGCCATCAGAGAAAAGTATTTAATATTTGTACTTTATGGCTGATTATAATTGCATTTTCAAGAGGTGAAATGTAACATAAGTCAAAATGGATAAATTACCCTTCTTTAGGCATTCACAATGGGATATGAATAGTCATGCTTTCGATGCCCAAGATTGTAAGGTGAAAGGTTGTCCAATGGGTGATCCGAAGAGTCATTGGGAGATTCTTTGTTAGCCGATCCAGAGAGTCTGGGGATACCACCAACCATCTTAATATAGCTACACTATCCTAGGACAATGGCATCTTATATTTTCAAGTGCCTCAATAAAATCTAACTACCCTTGCCATAACCAATGGTTTTGGCATCTACATAACCAATGGTTTTGGCATCTAGGAGTATGACCTTAAGATTGAGAACCATTCTTGAATCCTAACTCCATATCTAGGATCAAAATAATTAGATTGTCTTCTATAAGTTCAAGAAACGTCATGTTCCTAAATCCTAAAGTTCGCCAAAGAAAAATCACATTGTAGGTCTACTAGGGTTTGGCTTATACTTCCTAAATTTACCTACAGCTCTCTACATAAATGCTCAAGTCAATTAAAGAGTTTCAATGTGCCAACATGTCAACTCCAAGAATGTACCTCTTTGCCTCCCCTCCTTTATTTTATGCATGCATGCTGAGCTAATTATTTACCTTAAATGCTCTAATATAATTTTTTATTTTGCGAGCAAGAGAAAAGTAAGCTTTGTGACACTACAATTTATAGTTGCCTAGATATTGAGCAAGACCATCTCTATTTTCCTCATGGGTTGTTTTGCTATTGAAGTTTCCAATATTCAAATCTTCACTATGAGGAAAGGCTCTATAATGTAAAGAAGGATATTGCAACCCTTATATGCTCTTTTATGTACTCGCTCTTCATCTCTCCACCATTGAATAGATCAAAAGAACATTGATCCTCTCAAAGAAAACTACATTGATCCTCTCAAAGAAAACTACCTCTAAAGAATAACTCTTGCTTTGCTAGTTTTGGTTCTTAATACTTCTAGTCTTGGACCTTTGATGAACTCAATTTCAAATGCTCCTTTCCCTCATTGGACTCTACACAAATAGTGGAAGCGACCCTATAAAATTTGTTTTACTCTATTCCCAATTTGTCAAGCCTCGTTCTTGTTGGAAGATTCATAAAGATTTAGTCGAATCCCACAATGTTGGAAACATTCATCTCTTTAGTCTAGGTGTCCAAGATCTCTACATACAAATTCCTACTGTGCGGAAAACAGTACTCCACAATTATTTAGAATTCAGAGAAGAGCAAGATGCCATATTCCAAGGAGTTCCATGGTTTACAGGCTCTCAAGTGTTTTGTTTCTAAACTTATCGTTTGCTCATTTTGACCCATAGGTGGATGTCCCTAAGGAAGTGCCAATCTAGGTAAGGCTACCTTTTTGCCCTCTTCACCTTTGAAATAAACTTTCATTAGAAAACATTGGAAATATGAATCATAAATATCTTCATTGTAGTTTGTAATGTCCCATTTTTGACAAGTTGAGAAATAAAATATTATTTAATTCCTTAAAGATGAAATGTATTAAAAAAGTAATCAAATTCAATCAATAAATATTATTACCCAAAGGGAAATTTAATATTGCATAAATTTATAGGTAATATTAAATAATTGAAGTGACTAGAGAAAATTAATATTTATTGAAGTTACTTATTACCAACCTCAAGAAAAACTGAAAAATAATATTATAAAAGGAGACTTTGGGATTGATGAAGGTATGGAATGATTTATATTTTCTGACATTATTATTTCTGTGGGGTTGCTCAGATTTATGGGCTCAAGACAAAAACGCCGAGGACATCTTCTTCAAAAGTGGAACTGATCTATTCCAGGTGATCTTGGAGGAAATGGTGAGTATATTACAGAAATTTATAGCAGAATTCACTATTCCTCTTTTTCATGAAAGCATATATTTAAAAGTAAATGGAAAGATACAGAAAAAAAAGTAACTTTCTATCAAGGGAACAATTGTTCAATTGGCTCTTGAAATGGAACCATATTAAAAACTTATCATTGAAAACATTAATTTAAAAGGAGGCTCTAATACTAAATCCAATTAGGAAAAGAACCATCATCCTCTAGCATAAAGATCAAGAAATAACTGCAACCGTGTATAAACAATAGGACATACCATCAAAATGAGAGCACCCCATATTTTGCAATTCTGATACTTCTTGAATAAATATATCTCTCCCAAAGCTGTTATGATGTTTGTGATATTCTTCAAAATTGTCACCATTGCAATATTTATATATTTCAAACTGCCAAAATGTGGACAATCATTAAGAAATTTTATTTAAGAGGCATCAAAGAAGACTTCACTCAAAAAAACAGTATGTTTATGGAGATTCTTTAATCATTACTAAAAAAATCAAGGCAAAAAAGCTACGCCAATACCTATTACAGAGAGCTTAAGCCAGTATATATTACAAAGATTTATCCATACAAATAAAATCTAAACTTAAAGAACTGCAGACAGCTGTTTTAGTGCAAAAGAATCTGAAGATGGTAACAGTTCTAATATTGCATATGAGTTCCAGAAATCATTTCAAACAACTGTTAGAAATAACCTTACTTTTTCCATTTTAAATTCAACTGATCGGGGTATCATTAAAAAATTTAGGAATGCCAATGAAAAACAAGAGTAGAGAATGACACAAATTTAAGTGCTTGCTAAATAATTTCCCAACTAGCTGAACCTACTACATAAACATTGCATAGACATTGATTGGATACCCATCTCTAACTCATTTAATCTTTACCAATTGTAATGGTAATGTTTTGGTAATGGACAAGTGCATTACATATCATATCAATGAAAATATGAGACATTTGCCTAATGAATATAAGTTTTGGTAATGTTTTGGTATGAAATTACATATCACTGAAAATATGAAACATTAGTCTAATGAATTTTTTTACAAGTTTATATCAAAAGAGAAATTGTAAACTATGTAGTTTGAGCATTTTTCTATTTGGCCCTAATACTGCAACTATTATATAATTGGCTAATCATAACTCTGTTATTCTTTAATCTTGAGACAGTGGCTGATCCATAAAGTAGTGCAGAGATTCCACTACATAATTTATGAAAAAAGATCTTCCATTTCCCTAATGTATTTTGATTGCATAAGCTTTTGTTCAATTTATGAAATTATGAAAAAACAGTCCCTATAAATGTATTCTTGAGTTATGGAAAGCTAAAAGCAAAGTATTGAACTATGTATCTACAAGCAAAAAGCATTAAACAACACTAACAATGAATGGTAATAGCAATATGACTTAATGAAACCCAAGGTGGGGAAAAACTCTAGAACAGTGAGGTGCTTTTCCTCCTTAGGCCACCAAGATCTGTTGCAATGGTTTCTTGTGTAAAGCGACGCTTTCAAGGACTTTTGTCTATGACAGCAATGCCCAACACCATAAAAGATCTGTAATGCTCTCACACACCCCAAATCTCTGCTACAACTCCCTACAACTCATAGGCTGCCAACACATAACCCTTTATGACCAACTTCATATGAAATGTAACAAATAAAACCAAGTACACTGACCTCTCTTGGAGGTTTTTAGCAAGGATGAAGTACAAGAAGAATCAAAGAGAAGTCAATGCATCCTTGTGAATGAAAGAAAACATTTTGACACATTTAAGAGCCATCAAACCACACAAACTGTCTCTATCATCTTCTTCAACATGTTGGACTATAGTTGAACATGCTCTACATATTCAGTTGTAACATGAACAAAGTCAACCTAGCTGAACTAGTGAGAGATGTTCAACTATGGTCAAACATGTTGGTATTGTTTTTTTCTTTTTTTCAGATTCCATTAGTCTGAGCAAGTAGATCTTTTAGTTCATCGCCCAAATGTTTTCTTCAACAAACAACTTTGCAATCAATTTATGCGTCATTTTTCAAGAATAAGCCCCTATTATCAAAGTTGCCTAGTTGACTATCTTAATTGTAGAAGCATATACTGAGAAAAACCTGCAGTTAATCATAACCCAGACTTTGGGTTGTGCCAATTTAAACCAGTCAACCATTTAATATGGTCAACTGCCTTATTTGGTCAGTTACTTGTAGATTTTTAAGAAATACAAAAAAATTGCAATGCATTTAAAAAAAACAGGTTTTGGGGGGGGGGTTTCTCAACAAATCCCTACCCCCTTTATTATAATTTTCTTTTTTTTCATTTTTGCATCATTTTTTCAGCTTCTCACTACAAGAACATTTTTTTAGACTTTTCGAGTGAAGGTGAATGTCTGAATAGGTGAAACAGTGATCACTGATCAACAAATTTGGACATGCCTCCAGCATTGCTGGTTCTCAATCTTTCAACATTCCTTTTAGCCTTCCTCAAATATTTTCAAGCTGCCATGTGAAAGAGGTGAGGCATACAAAGGCTTTTTTGTTCAATTTGACTTTACAAGGTTAGGGTTAGCGTTTGCATCTAACTTCATGTTAGGATTTTTGATGTAGGGTTTATGTAAGTTTGTAGTTAGAACTTGTAACCATAAACCCCAACATAAAGTTAAATCCTAACACTAACAATGAACATAGAACATAATCTCATAAACCCTAACCCCATCCCCCAAAAAACTTATTTTTAGATTTAGGTTAAGGGGGTGTAATTTTTACAAAGCAATACCTAAAGGTTTTTGCCACTATGCTAAAACTAGCCCTAACCCTACTTACCTAAGGGTTCATTCTTCTGTGTTTTCTTTTTTTATTACAATTATTAACCCTAATGTTATGCATATATGTTTATAACTTCACCTAATAACCTAGGATAAAGACTTTTCACACAAACTTGTTACAAACCCATGCACAATTTTCATTAGCTAAATGCAATTTTCGTGGAAACAAAAACAATGGAGGAATGACCATTTCAAATGGAATTTAACGAAGTTACTAGGGCATGATATAAAGGCTTGCAGAAACTGTCCTAATAATATATCCCACCAAGACCTATTGCCTCTCGAGGCCTTCCCAACAAATAATTTAATAAGGTAAAAGGGGCAAGAACTATAATTAGATTAACCACGAGGTCATTTCATGACACTAGAATTGGAGAGGGACCTTTAGGCAAGGCACTTCCATGGTAAGCTCATGTTAATACATCTACTATGACACCATCTTCCTTTTCTAGAAAACTTAATACTGGTGAGAACCCTTAGCATGGTATGAAGGCTTGCAGAAATTGTCCTAATGATATATCCCACCAAGCCATATTGCCTCTTGCGGCCTTTCCAAGAAATAAGGTAAAAAGGGCAAGAACTATAATTGGATTAACCACAAGGTCATCTCATGACACTAGAATTGGAGAGAGACCTTTCAACAAGGCACTTCCATGGTAAACCCATGTCAATACATCTACTACGACACCATCTTCCTTTTCTAGAAAACTTAATACTAGTGAGAACCCTTGTCAGTTGTTGCAGCTGTAAATCAACAAAATACCGTTGAAACTCATCACAAGCAACCTCCAACACTTGAACAAATTTAAGAACATAGATAAGAATTCTTGTAGGGAAGAAATATTACAAGATTATTCAAATATAACATTAAATATTAGCTCAACAACTTCTAGCAAATTGCAAGCTACAAGAGATTAAATTCAGACTCTTTACAATGTAACAATGTCAACAATACAAAACAACTAATGTATATTCGTTTCAGATTTGCACAGTTAAACACATAACAAGCTCTTACAACCCACAAGAAACACCACTCTATTTTGATTCTTTGAGTCTTCTCTGCACAAGTTTGTCTCTCTTTCTTCTTCTCAGCTCCAACCTTCAATTCCTTTTCTGCTCTCCTTTCCTAGGCATCCCATATCCCCTTCAAATCTTCTCTTTCTAAATTTCTCTCCTCATCTTGGGCATTGGAATCCTCCAGGCCACCATTCCCGCAATGAGTCTGGAAAAGTAGCTCCCTGATGGCATTCATATTCAAAACCTCTATTCCACCTGCAATTACTAGGCGCATAGGAAAGTATGTGCCCAAAATAGAGGTGTTGGGATTATGAGGCATATTATGCATTAAATTGCCCACTACAAGGTTGGGTGTTGGGTTTTCTACTTACAAAATTGGGGGAGAAAAGATAAAGGGAAAAAAATTAAAACAAAGTTTCCAAAAATTCATTTAAATAACTAAACTCCCAAGGATAAAATTTACCCTTCAGGAGTTCCAGAAGTGTTCAAAAGTACTTGGACAACATTTACAAAAGTGAACTGAAAACTATTAACAGATAACTTTTTAGTGTATAATTTGAATATGCAGACATCTTCTAATTGCTCTGGAAACTTGAACATTGTAGAATGGTTAACAGTGCAAGATATATAGAACAATACAACAGATATTCAGTGGTATCAACAAGATCATTACCAATAAAACAATTATTACCAATACCAATGAAATGCACAGAGTACCATACCAGAATACCAAGATGGCGAGTTAATGTTTATTTCTATTTTTATTACCAAACACCAACAACTCTACATAATAAACCAAAGTACTTATATAATAGTCGGTTGGTTGGGGAAACCAACGGACGCATCTCCTCACTACTAACTACCCTCCCGACAAAACATAACTAAGACTAATACAAAATAACTTTATTACGTACTACAAACATCAAGAGTTCCTACTTCTATCTACAAGAATACAAGAGGATTAGAATTTATCTACTAGGAATGACATACCAAAATCCCAAAAAAGTCACTTCTGAACACTAGGTGCTTCAACCCCCTCTTTCCAACAACTTTTCAAATTTTCAGTTTTTGGCAATCCAGATGCTCCTGCATCAATTCCCTTTCTTTCTCAACCCCTGTGATACTATTCAGGTTTCAGACTTTCATCCTAGTTCATCCTCCTAGAAGACACTCTCTCCAAAGGTATTAGGGTATTGGAGTTTGATTTTAGTTCATCCTCCAAGAAGACACCCTCTCCAGAGAAATTGCCACTAAGATCACCCCCTTTTAAGGTACCAACTGATATTTCAGAAGAAAGAGTAGATAGTTTGAAACAAGAGGAGATGAATCAAATGGCTCATATGGCCAGATAAATTGAAGAGCAGTTGCTCATGGGGACAGATTCTGCAAACTCTCCAATCTACCACAAGAAAAACTTAGGAATAAGAAAGAATGGAAGAGAGTTAATCATAGCATTATGACCAACACAATGAAGAGCTATATGTGGGAAAACATGCAGAATCTGAAAAGGATAAACTCATGATTATATGGCCAGTATATTGTAAAAAAGGAACCATAAAGAGAAACACCAAAGTCACCAAGAAAAGAACAGCAACAGCAAAAAAAACCTGAACAGCAAAGTCAAGTTGTACAAGATATCCCTCCAGTGACAACCTAGTTGAAGCTTAATCTTGCCAAGTGGAAAAATGTGATTGGAAACCACTTGATATTGAGTTTATAACAGTTAAGGGAAAAAAAAAAGCCAAAGAATCCTAGCCTCTTTCTGCTATTAGGATGAATGAATGCAGAGAGATAACTGCAAAAATTGATACTCCAATGATAGATAAAGATGTTAGGGAGCTTAAAATTGATGATTATCAAATAAAGAAGATCAATTTAGGCAAACAGACAAAATAGGAAGAAGTTGCCTCACTTGATACTGCAATGGAAACATTGAAGCTGAGAATAGCTTAAAATGAGAAAACTAAAAAAGAATTAAAAGAATAGTTAGAACTTAGAATAGATAAAGATTTTTGTCAAAGGCTTCATTTCTCCCTTACTCCAACTGGATAGTGCCTCCACAACACCACCAGTTTTGACTTCCAAACTAGAAATTGAGTCTTTGTAGGATTTAGAAAGGAAAGATCAAGCATTGGACACATGGCTAAGTAAGTGTTTAAGTTATGCTAATGAAATAATAACTTTTAAATGCAAATTATATGATCAAGCTCATTGCCTTGAGGGAGTTATGAACATTTTTGCACAGCTAATGGAAAATGAAGACACGTCTGAAAAGAAACTCTTGCTGCTGACAACAATGAATAAAATGAGCCCCAAATATTTAGTAGCTAATGGGATACGAAGATGAGTCTAATTTTGTACAAAAGTGTATGAGTGATTTCTTTCAGACATGACTCAATAAACCATTATATACAAAAGATAATAAAGGAATAAAGGGAAGTGTATCAGCTCATGTGCAATTTTGAAATTTTTTTGGTTAATGCAATCAATCCTAAACTTGTGCATGAAGGGATTGTAAAATAAGTTCCGAGACAGTCATCAAAGAAACTTTGTGGAAAAAAATAGATCTTACCAAGCTCTAGATTTTAATGATGTTAATTTTTATAATCAATTCAGGTTGGGATATTTAGATGGTGCCTAACGACATAGTTCGGGGAAGATGTTTGAAAACCTATGCAAGTATCAAAGGTTGCAAAATTCTACCAAGTAAAAATTCAAATGTTTTGGGCACCAAAGGAACATTGCTATTTCTAGCAATACAAATAGTGGAAATTAATTCATTTTGATGAAGATGCCGATTTAATATTTTTTCATTCATCGAAGGACTCTAAAGTTGCATGTAAATGGATTCCATTCTATTTATAAATGGTTCCTAAAGTTTCAGCATTGTTAGTTTTAATTACGAATTTTTGCATTAAATAAATACAATGCTGAGACTGGAGTAATTTTGCAAAATAAAGTCAACTATCATTGAAAATAACTGACCATTTTTCAGATTATCTAAAAATAAGAGCTTTTGCATAAACAAAATAGAGGGAGTTAACCATCTGTTGCAAATAGGTACTTTTTTTTCCTTCTCTATAAAAGGAGGCTCCCATAATTGTAAAAGTTCTCTTTCTAGACCCTATTTTTGTTATCTGTAGCAAGTTAGTTTATTTTCATAGTAGTAGCAGTAGATAGAGAGAATTCTAAAGAAGATCGTATTTCAATGTGGAAGTCTTACTGGAATTCTTAATACTCAAATCAATAAAGATCATATCTTCTTCAAAATTTGTCTTCTCTTGAGTGGTGGAGTGCATTTACTTTTTCCTTTCTTCATATGTTTTAATCTTAAAGGAATCTCCAAAACATTGAATTAATATTGGTTAATTTAAGTTGCTGATAAAATACATTAAGTTTGTGTGTGAACCACCGTGACATGTATTTTGAATTTTCAGTTTTCTTTAAGTAAAAATCCTTGAATATGGTATCTGCAGTAACCATTGAGTTAAAAGTTAAAACTGGTCAAAGTACTGTAGGTTTAGTAACACCCGAGGATTTTTTCATTATAAATGCTAGAAGTTAGTGAATTGAACCACTATGTTTTCCTTAGTGAATTGAAACATTATGTTTTCCTTCTCATTAACCATTTTCTATAGTGACATTTTTTATAATTCGTTAAAATAGAAAATAAAACCAGAATTAAAAAATAAAAAGGAAAGAAGAAAAACAAAAAATTAAGAAATGCTAAGCCCCAGAATCTATCATCTAGCTTACATAAGATCCCAAACCAGAAAAGGCCCTCTTGATTAACAAACCACATAGGCCAAGTGGGCAGTCCAACACAGTTGTGAGCCAACTCCTAGGTCCTTGGAGGTAACCAATTTGCCAGTTAGTTATCTTTTCAGGAAGGGTAGAGAGACTTCATGTTGAATTGTGTCAATTGGACCATCAACAAGACTAAGTATGGACTTAAATCAGGGGCAATTTCTCAATAAACCAATAACCTTGCATTTTTCTTAGTCGGCTTGTGGCTACATTGACTAATAAATAAGTTACATAATCAGTATTATAAGCATAAATATGTATTTGGGTCGTCCTAGGAGTTATATTTAAGTATTCAGGTTGGCCTAGGTGGTATCTAAGCCATAAATATGGTATATATAGGAGGTATGGGTTAGTTATTATCATCATGTTGAGTATTGTGTTCTTCTTGAAGATTATTGGAGGTATCACCCTCAAAATGGATTAGGAGGTTCCCCCATCAAAGTGGCATATTGCTATCAAGTATTTGCAGCATATTTCATGTTATCTTCATCTTTTGTTCAAGTTATACAAGTGGCTTCAGAGCATGATCTTGGCACCATGAAGGCTAGTTATTTTCTCAATTTTGAAGGTCATTATGGAAAGTCCATATCTCTATGATTTTGGCGAATTTTTGTTTGATTTTAAAAAGGTTTATGAAGATCTTATTGAAACGTCTTCAATTCAGATTTTACAGAAATTGGAGCAAAATTGAGTGAATTATTGCAGAATTAGGGTTTATGCACAATATTTTTGAAAAAATATATATACTTAATTTGAGCAAATTTATTCTCAATTTTGAAAGGATTTTTGAGGAGCTCATTGAGGAGTCTACACTAAAAATTTCAAACAAATTTGGAGCACAATTAAGCAATTTATTGTGGAATTAGGGTTTTCAATAAATTCAATCCCAAGCTGTAAATCAGCTAATTTCTTGGTGATCTTTTTGGGAAAGTGCCATTGAATCCTTGGTAAGTTGCAATAAAAAATTCAGATCATTTTGATTTCATTTGTGTGATTTATTGCAAAATTATTTTGTTGGAACTTCTTCATAAGAAGAGGTAGCAAAGGAAGAAGAAAACGAAACAAGAACAAAAAGTAGAAGAACAATAAGAAGTAGAAGAACAAGAACAAGAGCAAGAGCAAGAGCAAGAGCAAGAACAAGTATAAAAGCAAGAGTGGAATAAGAACAAGAACAAGAACAAGAACAAGAGCAAGGACAACAACAACAACAAGAGCAAGAGCAAGAAAAAGAACAAGAAGAAGAAGAAACAACAAAAAGAAGAAGAAAAAGCAAAAAAAAGAGATGAAGAAGAAGAAAAGAATAAGTTAGCATTGGAGATAATGCTTTTGTAAAGAGGGAGCAATGCCATGCCCCTAACCCTATAGTATGTAATGTGTTATGAGTAGTCGGCTTGTCGCTACCTTAACACTTAAATAAGTTACATAATAATTATTATAATCATATTTATGTATTTAGGTCATCCTAGGACTTATATTTAAGTATCTAAGTTGGCCTAGTTGGTATCCAAATCACAAGTATGGTATATATACGAGGTATAGGTTAGTTGTGTCCTCGTTGAATAATATTGGAGGTAACCCCTCAAAGTATATTAAAGGGGTTGCCCTCTCAGAGTGGCATATTAGCAACAAGTATTTGCAGCATATTTCACATTTGTGCAAGTTATTTCATTACAGTTCATCTTCCTCTACTTTCTTTAACAAATAGCTTATGCCTTCTACAACTCAATTTATGTTTCACTTTTCGAGAATAGGCCTTCAAGTCGTTTTAGTTAGCTTCGATGAGAACATTTAGTGACCAAATCAGCCCACCAAACTATCTTAATTAATCGAAATTCCAGATCAATGCTAGTGCCAAAAAAATTATAAGTTGAACTATCTTGCACAAGCTCACACCCTTATGCTCTAAACTTAATCTAGAAACATGTGCATATTTCCAGGGAAATATTGATTGATTATTCAGCAGTCATCATGTATGCAAGCTAGATGTTAATATAAGTGTAATAACAACAAAAATTGTATAGAAATTCCCATAGATTGGGTTCAAGACATAGTTCAGGTATTACAGAATCTTGCTAGTAATATACACCTCAAATGCCATGTGCATCTTGCTAACCTCTAAAAAGGAAAATCTTTCAAGAATATTCAATATGGTTATCTAAATGAAGCTAAGCTATGGGAATCAGAAAGGGTAAGGGGCGTTAACTTCTTAAAGGTATTTGGGTGCCTGTCAAGTTCATTATCATATACATATTGAACAATGCAAGTAGTTTACAGCCAACTATGTTCAACCGAGTTCAGCCTCTACTGATATGGGATGGCTATATATAGCTTTTGATGTTTTGAAATGTTATTTGAGGCAGATTCCCACCTTCTCTGTTAGAAGAGATTTTTGAAACTTTAGGTCGTGAGGACAAAAATTCTAAAAAAGCTAAGCCTGGGTCTAACCATGAGCATACATGCTTAGAAATGAACCCCAAAAATGGATCAAGTCAACATTCCTCAGTTAACAGAAGATTCATTATAGTGCAGTTCACATTTTATCTATACTGTTGAGCAGTTGTTGGGAGAAGAGAGTATGTGAATGCAATAATATAGTGAATCTAGGAAAATGTTATAACTGGGCTAGTAATTTTTTTTCTTAATGCCCTAGGAGCCAGTGCTTCCTGTGATAGAAACATGTAGTACTCCAATAGCTTTTTGATAGCCTTAACTTGCTCTTGACCATGCAGGTAGCCTATAGAATAGCTTCATTGACTGAACTAGCACAGACAATGTTAACATTAACTGAAAAATCATGTAGCTGCCAGCAAACAAAGAAAAACAAATTCTAACTTCATTTTTAACATCTCTTCTTGCATACCTGAAAATACCTGTTACAAGCATCCCAACAAAGATGATATTAACTGGAAACCAGACTTGGACAAGCTTCCGAGTGAGTGGTTCAGTCGAGATTAACCCAAATATTGTCAGGAGACGCACAATTGCCACACTCACAAGGTTCTGCAATTTGTTAGTAATCAATTAGGGAATCTACTAATGGTTCCAAACTCCTATTTTACTAAGTCAACATTCGGCAAAAGTACATTTGCCATTAATCATCCATGTATCATTAACTATATTCAATCGTTTTACCTGGTAAAACATTAGTGATATCCCTGCATTTAAATTATAGCCTGAGAGAACAATTTTATTAAGCAGTATCATGCTGCATGAGGAAAGACAATATGCCGATCCAGAAATAAGAGCCTGGTTGCGCACTTTTATAAACCCATGCTCCCGAACAGCCCTCTCAACATCTTTCTCCACATCACCAATTTCTTCATCGATGTTATCATGTAATGTTGTTCTTGATCCTGAGAATATTCTGCATTCACATAATTCATCATAAGCTTAGACAATGTTTAATATCCTGATTTGACAGGAGAGAAAGATACCATTCAACAACAGCTCATATTAGAAAAAAATATATATATGTGGTTCATTAAGCTTAGACTTTTCTTTATAAAATTAGAAGAAACAATATAATATAAAAGGTAAAGTTATAGTTAGTTTCATAGGTCACTGTCAACGAGACACAAAATTGGTGTCTGAAAGCTCCCTTGGAGAAGTCCATGAGAGGACTGTTTTTCTATTTACCTTAAAGTATTGTTCAAATTTTGCACATCTTTGGGTTTCAAACCTTTCACCATGTTCTCAGTAATTCCAAGGCTTGTCAATCCATCTAAACCCAAGGTACTGGGAATAAGGAAAATGAAATATATATTTTTTCTCACGAAAAGTAAGGAAAATGACTGGGAATCGCATGAATGGCCAAAACAGAATGAGAAACTAAGAAATCTCTTGATCTAGGTCTAAATATAGAAGCACTGTACCCAGAATGGCATATAATATCTTAAAAGAGGCAAAGCAGGTTTACATAAATGAGTTTGATAGGGGCCCAAAACTCAGAGCTGTTTACTATCAGAAGCCCAACAAAACATATGGATCATTTTTAAGAGCAATCCACAATATAATATTTAAGGTAGCATCCTCAAAGAACTAATCAATCGGTTCACTTATTTGAAACAATAGAGAGGCAAACAATGTGAATAATTTTCTTTTTAGTACATGCTAAAGCCTAAAATATAATGCATTCTTTGTTATGACAAAAATAAATAATTCTCCAAGCTTTCTTGATATAAATGTCGATCTACAGTTTCAATCATTTATTTATAAGTGTTATCCAACTAGCTTACTTTGTTTAACTAGCTATTTTCTAACAATTCCATATGTTGTCCTTACATCCTTTGTTCTACATATTTCAGAGCATAATCATATGTTGTATCATAATCAACTATCATGTGTCAAGACTATATTCCATAAGTACAGAATACCCTTAAGGGAAACCCAACAGAGGAAATGGTGATACATGAACCTTTGTGTTCTGAAATACAGAAAGCATGATTTAGGATAAGGTGGATAATTGGCATTTTAAACCAGATTAGATTATATTTTTTTATATTAAGTGACCATAGGATAGGAATTGTAATAAAAAGTGGGCAGATTCCCTATGGAAATATGTTCAAGATTTCAATAGAGTGCCAATTTGGCGCTGTGTCAAAGTTAATATGGTAATGAGTTCTATGGGAAGAACAGTGTGATGTTATAGGTGCAGAGACAATGTTATAAATACTCAACGGAGTTTTTTTTTAAAACAATTGAAAGGTATATCTTCAAATGGAATATCACTGAAGTTGCAGAGATAAGAAGCCTTGTCATTGTTCAGTTAAACCAAATACACATAAAGAAAATAATCACTCTAGTGTATTGGCAGGTCAAGAAAAAATAGAGGAGGTTATTTAGAAGAGGTGCTATAGCTCAAGCAAACGCAAGATTAATTAACTCAAAGAAGTGTAGATGTTGATGAACATGGACCATCTAACAAATTCATTGATGGATGAGAGAAAATACTACAGCTTATGATCCTGAGGCTCACACATTCACTAAAATTTAGGCAACAAATTCTTCTTACTCCTCGTCAACCTGTGAAAAGATTAATGCTTATACCAATGGCTATCGCATTGTTGGATTCAAGTGAAAATTTCACTGACATCAGTAAATGTCGGGTATACAATGTTTTTATTTGGAAGGGATCACTTTGTTCAAAAATTGTGCTCTGTGTTGTGAGAGATGAATCATGATTTTCCTTTGCATAGAGATGGGTTGCGGGGGATAAGGATCTTGCATATAAGTTAACTGTAGACTTGGGAAAATCTCGAGCATCCTACGCAACAAAGGATAAATGTGCAAGCATTAGAATAAGGTGGTTTTCTAATTTTGGAGATTTCATCATTTTCCGTAGACAATGGAAGCAATAAAGCATTGTTCGTAAGGGGGGCGTTACAAGGTTTTGTATTATGAAGATTATCGACAACTCTACAAGACAATCACAATAGGAAGAAACAAAGATACACACAAAGTGGATTTTCCGAAAAGGCTTTAGAAACTTTGTAGCAAATGCAATGGTAAGTATAAAGCTTGAATAGGCAAACTTTACCTTCATCCTCATAGCTTATGCAAGGAAAAGGAAGTTTTGGAAGAGGGTATGGATATACATCAAAGCATAACAGAAGTGGACAGTTGTAGTAGAGAGAGCTATAAGCAATTATAAGTGCCAATTAAGGCGGGATGAGCAGGGTTTTCAAATTAGAGTCCACAAGCAAGAGACGAAAGTCCTTCTAAAAATTGACAGAGAGTAAAATTTGAAGAAGACATTGATGTCTGTTTAGGGAACGCTGGCAATTTCCACCATTTTCTATAACAATTTGACAGTTGTTGTTAAACAAATTAACATGGAAGATTCAGTAATTATGCTTAAATTAAGACTTTGTAACATTTCATCAACTTAACCATTTTGATCATACAGAGCAGAGTTTGCCTATACTTAACCATTTTGAATACTAATGTAATAAAAAATCGCATACCCTCTGCAATTTCTACTCTCTAAATGGAACAAACTTTAATGTTCACTCCCATAGTATGTTTTAAAGTCTCATTTAGCCATTTGCCTTGCCCATTTTCCCTAATCCAAGTGCCAATTGTGTTATTCTATATATTTTTACCAAATTCTATGTTTTTTATCTCACTTTATCTTTGTCCGTTCTAATCACTTTTAATTATTTATAAGCCTTGGAGGGCACTACTGTAGTAGTGTAGACTTCCCCATGGTCACAAATTCGCCAACCAAAAATTAATTATAAAAAGATCAATGAAAAGTTGTTTAACACAGGATTCCAAAGCAACTTAAGCGACTCTTTTAGCCTTGACTCGATGTCACGACTTCCCAAGAATTATTTTCATTTGCCATGTAGGCATCAAACCTCAAACCTATTGAGTTTCATTGAACTCTACAACATACTAAATTTTCCTTCTTTTCATTCATCAACTCTCTTCTTACAGTTGCAAAACCAGAGACGCTCCTACATTGCCTACATGGCAGCATGTCAAGCTTCCATTCTCTTATTTCCTCCAGGATCTGCAGCCTACAC
>MU224840.1:1308173-1318942 GCA_018584345.1 Thuja plicata | reverse complement strand
ACAAGCTACCGACATACTGGGAAAGATTACAAAAATCTTGCAACAACTTTGCAACGAGTTAGAAACAAAGTTTTGCAACCGAACACAGGTGGCAACTATTTACAAAGCCTGAACCAAATTTGTCTTTCGTGGCTCAACTGTAATTGACTCATTTTGAGCGGTAAAACACAAGACTTTGAAAACAAGAAAGCCCGGGAAAATGATAAGACCAAGGGATTCAAAAAAAAATTTGATACAGTGCTAACAGAGAGCATGGTATGAAAGACTTCACTCCTATCTCATAAGCATTGGATTTGTAAGAACTAGTGAAAATGATAATCTGTATTTAAAAGAAGATATTGATGATAACATTTTGATTGTTGGAATATTTGTTGATGATATCACATTTGGAGGTAATGATATATTATGAAAATTATTTTCTAATGAAATGAGCAAAGAGTTTGAGATGTCAATGTTTGGAGAGATCAAATTCTTTCTTGGTCTACAGATTCTTCAACAGGATGCAAGCATATACATCACACAATCCAAATACATCAAGGAAGTTCTCAAAATATTCAAGATGGAAGATTCCAAGCCAATTGGAACACCTATGGCAACTGGATGCAAGATGACAAAGGAAGATAAGTCACTCAAGGTAAATCAGACTCTATATATATCTATGATTGGAAAGCTAATGTATGTTGTTCATTCTAGACCAGATATAGCACATGTAGTTGGAATAGTTGCAAGATTCTTTGCTAATCCCAAGGAATCACACATGACTGATGTCAAAAGAATTATGAGATATCTAAAGAATACCGAGGACTATGGCCTATGGTATAAAAGAGAAGGCAAATTTGAGCTTCAAGTCTATATAGATGTTGATTGGGTTGTAAACTTAGATGACAGAAAGAACACAACTGGAGGAGCATTCTTTATGGGTGACAGACTTGTCACATGGATCAGTAAGAAGCAAGGATGCATCTCACAATCTACTATAGAAGAAAAATATGTGGCTGCTACTAGAAACTGCTCAAATATTGCATGGATCAAACAACTACTGGAAGGTATGAATTTAAATATTCTTGAACCCGTGATTATTTATTGTGATAATACCAGTGCAATAAACATTTCCAAGAACCATATCATACATGCCAAGACTAAGCATATTGCTATCAAGTAACATTACTTAAGAGAACAAGTTCAAGAGAAAGAGGTGATACTGGAATATGTTCAATTTGAGGAATAATTAGCTGACATATTCACCAAGCCATTGCCTAAAGATACATTTGAGTACCTGAGAAAGAGACTAGGGGTCCGATCCTTGTCTATTGGTCACTAAGCTGAATAGGAGGTTGCATCAACCTACACATAATCAGAAGATCAGTCATGTTGATGCAAGAAAAGAGATGGAATGCAAAGATACATATGTACACAGCAAGGTACTTATCTGCACTGAACACTAGAGTTATTTTATTGCTGATGGAGAAGAAATTCAAGGAATATATTTAGAAAAGAAGAAATGACTTTGGAATTGTTGTCAAATGGAGAGATGACTTAAGGGAGAGTATATTATCCATATGAAATATCCATCATAATAATCCAAAGGGAGAGAAGTATCCTAAGGGAGAGATGACTCAAAGGGAGAGAGTGTAATCTATTATTTTCAAAGGAAAAAGAATATCCATCAAAGAGAGGAAAGGTCCAAGGGAGAGAACATTAGAGAAGAAATTCTACAACAAAGGAAGAGACAGAATTAGAAGTTTCTACATTTATCCATTGAAGGGAAAGAAAAATGAAGAGAGTACTTTGCAAGAATCAAATCTAAGCTAGTAGAGCTTACTGAGAGTCAGTCATTTGTATTAGTTATAGAACAATAAGTTTGGTAAAGCTTGATGAACTACAACTGATATATTTCATAATGTATTAGTAATATGTAGTATGGTTTCCATCAATGTCAAAGGGATAAATTGATGAAGTATAACTGATTGAATGTTTGAAGTTGTTAAGTTGATGATCACCGAGATGCAGAAAGTTAATGCAAGACATTAAATCAGTTAATATATTGTATTGTCATTGATGTCAACTTGACATAATCTGATTGGTCATATTCATATTGTCAAAGACTTCAAAGAATCAAAAGAATAATGGTTATGTTATCAGTAGTGCATAAAAGTTTAGTATGCACCAAGTGACAACAAACACCGACGGATAGAGAACCCTGAGAGAAGAGTCACAGTGTGAACCAAGCAAGATACCTGAGAAAGCATTACCGATGAGCAGAACCAAAGAGACATCTGACAGGCAGACAACCCCGATGGACAGACAGAGATGCCAGAGGACAACTGAAGTCAAGGCCGAGCAAACAAGGAGTTAAACACTGATTAGAACTGAAGTTCAGAAATGACAAAAGACTTAGCTGGCAGGAGCTAAAGATGAAGTTAACTAGTTGATTACATTGTTTTCATCAGCAAGTTATAAGCTAGAGTTTTAAAGATAGTTTTATTGCAGTTGTCAAGGAGAAATATGAGGGATAAACTAAAGCAAGCTTTAAAGCAAGAATGGCGAGATTTATGGATCGCGTCAAGAACAAGAAAGACAGAGACCTAGAAATGGTGAAATAATGTCTATAAAGAGACAAGCTAATTCATTGTGAATTAGGGGTGAATAGATAAGAAGATGTTGAAGAGAATACTGGTGAAGAAAGAAGTCTTCATACAATCTTGATCAAACAAGCTAAAGAACAGAGCTAAAGTTTTCAGCGGACATTGAGCAACAGAGAAGCACAACATCACCGAGCAGAAAGAAGTGGAGCAAAGGTATTAAAGAGAAACATTGATCAGAAAGGTATTATGAGCTTACAATAGATTTGAACATCTGCAAGTCTAATTTGTATTTATGAACAGATCATTTACTGTTTCAATTTAACCATTGGATCATAAAGTTTCTTAACCGAGAAGGCCTTAACAATCCTTTATATATTGAGATACATCCTAAGGAGTATCAAAAAGTTTGGTCATGAAGATAGCATAGTGAATGTCAGATATCAGGTGACAAACTATTATATTTAAATCTTCTAACAAGGTCGCACTTAACAATGTATTTGCAAACTTTAACAGGGTTGGCTCTTCACCGAGCTCACTTCAGAAGAGTGAAAATTTTGGGTTACCGATCCCAAGTGTTTTTTCCCTTAATAGGGTTTCCACATTAAAATCTATGTGTCAAATGTGTACATGGTTCATTTCTTTGGTGTTTTTATTTACACATTACTAAAATAGGATGATTGGCAAACACTAAGTTATTTATTGTATTTCGGTAAAGGCTAGACTGCTATTCGGTAAAGTTTAAAGAATAAGGATTAACAGTGCACTCCGAGAAGTCATTATTTGATAAGATTATTTAAGTGCATACATATTGTAGGACTACAGATAACTAAAGGTTTATATATGTGGTATAAAGTTTTGGATTAATTTTTGAGGCCACTGATTCACCCCCCCCCCCCCCCCCTCTTAGTTATTCTAACAATAAGTCATTTGTAAGATTTTGTATCTTGTCTCCCACCATTTGTCCAAGGTAATGAAGTTAATCCAATAAAGGGTTAACCCAAGATAAATCACCTCTAGTCATGATCCAACAACTTCCCTAAAGGTATTTTTAAATATTATTGTTCTTATGCATCTTTAGATGTCAAAGCTCATAATGGACTAGGTTACAAAAGTTTAATGTATGTCAAAACATGTTTACAACGCATCAAAGGATGAATCTACACAACTTGCAATTGACCTCAAGTCACTCAAGATTGACTCATAGCAAATGCTATATCTATTTTGATTCCAATGCAATGAACATATCGAGACATTTTTTTGGACATTGGCAATTTGATCATGCATGTCTTTAGCTTTCTTGTTCCAACAATCACTCTTTATGCACATACACTCCTTCAAAATTTATTATCCATTAAAAATAATTTTATGTTGTTGAGTCACATCCACATCCCTAATGAGTAATTGAACATAACAAGCTTAGTTTGAGGTTTAGGATTTGATTTTTGTTTTATGTTTTCAAGTTCTTTATTTCATGTTTTTCAATTTCATGCTCACATTCTGGTGGATTATATGTGAACTCACTAACCTTTCTTCTAACCTTACTATTTGTGAGTGATTGGTGTGTTTTGTCTTGTAGGTTGTAGGTCTTTCTAAGTGGTTTTGAAAATTAAACTTTTGTAGGAGCCTTCTAATGTGAAACAAACACCATGCTTACATCCAAAAGGGTCAAGAAGTGGAGTTTGACATGTAGAAATTATTATTTTTTGGCTGCAAAAAATATGTAATTTTGTAAGACATCAAGGGGTTCGACAGTATAAAATTCCATACAACTATGTAGAATTTGCACAATTGTATGTTCATATTATGTAAGCTACACTCACTATGTTGTATTACCTCTATTTTAGTATGTTGTTCATCTAGCATTCGACTATCTATCTACAATATGCACATGTCTCTACCCTCCCTTTAATATATACAATATAATCTCACTACTCATGATATGTATCTATCTTTGTAATGTATGTATTACTCTCATAAAAATTATAATATACACATCAGTCATATGGGATACACACATTTAGTTGCAGTTTTATACACATATACACAAGGGGTATACATATTTTGCACATCATATACACACTTGAAGCTCATAATATGTACACAAAATTATGGATATTAGAAACATTTAAAGTTGTCCCTTACCTAGTTGTGTCTAATTTTAGCTCACCTTAACACATTAATTAGATTTAAAAAAACTCATTTTTAATCCCATTCCCATCCTCATTCCTTAATTAAATAAATATTTCTTATTTATGTAATTATTTTTCTAATCTCATATCCCATTAATTAATTAAATATTTATTTACTCAGTTTTACCAATTCTTAATTTATCTTTATCCTTGACTATTCACTCCTAGCCTCTCATCTTGTTTCCATGGATCATAATCTAAAATTGTAATCATGTGACAAGTATCCGACCTTGTCCCCTTCACATGTTGAACTAATCCTTGTCTCCATTCACTGAACCAAAATGAATTTCCAAAAGTCTACCTAACTTTATATATCCTATACATCCATCTCAAGTTAAACCTCATAATTTTGGCCCTTCCCATAAGGATGTTACCCTAATCTTATCTCAAGACATAGGTCTTATCTCTCTTGTAACACTTGTCAAATGACTACAACTTTTATCTAAAATTCTAATCCTCCTTTAATCATATCCATCCATTAAACCTCTTAATCCCAATACTTGGTTCTCTTACTGAGAATTATATTTATAGAGGCCTTTCATCTCATTTTGGGGATCAAATTTGTAATCTTATCATATTATTATGTTGTACATGTATTCACTCAATCAACTTGATCATATTGTTATGCCATTGAATTTATGAGAACTCAAATCCAATTTATCAACATCAATACTTCATTTAATCATTCCTAGGTTTACATGCATTTGGTTTGATTTCAACTAAATTTTGTATATAACATGTCATTTTCATTCAATTCAAATATAGACAATTTGTGTTGTAGTGCATACACAAAATATCATATGTTAGTAATAACTGAGGGGGGGGGGGGGGGGGGGGGGGGGGGNGGGTGAATCAGTGGCCTCAAAATATTCCAATAATCAACCCTTAAAACTTAGTACCACAATATTAAGCCTCTGGTTATCTTCAATCCTATAAGATGAATGCCTCCAAATACTTTTATCAAATTACTACTGCTCGGGATGCTTTGTAATACCTTCTACTATATGTTTACCGAAAAGCAGTCTGTTAATTTACCAAAAGACACTAAAGTATCTAGAGTATACCAATCAATCCAATTAAGTTATGTGCAATGCAAAAGACTAAAGTAATGACTCATATACACATTGACACATGAATTTTTAATGTGAAAACCCTGTTAAGGGAAAAAACACTTGGGACCGGTAACCCAAATTTTTCACTCTTCTAAAGTGACGTTGGTGAAGAGCCAACTCTGTTAAAGGTTACAAACACACTGTTAGGTGTGACTTTGTTAGAGGATTTAAAAGTTTAGTCTATCACTTGATATCGGGTATCTCTATGCTACCTTCCTTGATCAAACACTCACTTGGTCTGTCAATAGGTATCTGGCATCTCATGCTATCTTCATGATCAAAATTTTTGATACTCCATTGGATGTATCTCAATATAGAAAGGATCTTTAAATCCTGCTTGATTAAGAGACTTTCTAAATCAATGGTTAAACTGAAACATTATGATATGTTCACATATATAACTTATACTTGCAGATTTTCATATCTATTGTAATCTTATAAAATATTTTGATCAATATATATCTTTGTTATACCTTTGCTCCACTTTGATTATGCTCGGTGATGTTGTGCTCTATTGCTTGATGTCTACATAAAACTTTAGCTCTTTCCTTAGCTTGATTGATCAGGACTGTATGAAGTTGTTCTTCATCAGTTTCTCTTTAGCATCCTCATTCTCTCCCTGTACCCATTCATAATGAATTGAGTTATCTCTTTATAGACATGATATCACTATTGTTAGGTTCTTGATTTTCTTGATCTTGGTGTGATCCACAATCTTTGCCAATTAGATTTAAAGCAAAACTCATGTTTTATCTCCCTGAGATCTGCTTACCAACTGGACAAAACAACTTTAAATCCCTTACTTATCTCTAGCTTATCTTTTCGATGAAAACAATGATAACTACCAATTAAGCCTATATTTATCTTTGTCAGCTAGATAATTTTTCATTTCTAAACTCAAGTTAATTTCGGTGTTTAACTCTTTGATAGCATCGGTCAACACTCCAGTTCTCCTTGGGCTTCTCCGTTGATTTACACTATGTTTCTGGCCGTCGGGAATGCTTGTGATTCTGCTCATCAGTAATGCTCATTGGTGCTCTTGCTCGGGCATCATTGTGACTTGAATGTTGGTGGTCTTTGTCTGTCAGGTTCCACTAACCATTGGTGTTTGAAGTCACATATTGAATACTTGTCTTTTATGCATTATAGAAAGCATAATCTTTATCTCTTTGATTCTCTAAATTCTTTGACACTTTGTATATAACCGAATAGATTATATCAAGTTGACATCAATGACAATACAATCCATTAACTGATTTAATGTCTTGCATTATCCTTCTACAATTTGGTGATCAACTTAACATCTTCAAACATTCAATCAGTTACATGTCATCAATCTCTCCCTTTGGCATTAATGGCAACATACTACATTAGCATACTATACTATCACTAATATAATATGAAATATACAGTTTCATCAAGCTTTCCTAATGTAACTATTACAAATGTCTGGCTCTCAGTAAGCTCAAATAGCTTAGATTTGTTTCTTGCAGAGTGGTTTTCTTCAATCTTCAATCCCTTCTCTGGATAGATGTATCATCTAATGTCTCTATTCTGATATGTGCTCTTCCTTGACTGTTTCTCTTCTTGATAATCTCTTTTTCCTTTGACAAAAATCTTTCTCCTTTGTCTGAACTCTCTCCCTTTGTTACTTTTCTCCCTTAGATAATCTCTCCCTTTATTATCTCTCCTTTTGTCATATCTCTCCCTTTTATATTATCATGGAATCATCTCTCCCTTTGTATGATAATGATATCATCTCTCCCTTTTCCTTTATGATAATTAGATGATCATCTCTCCCTTTGACAACAATGCCAAACAAAAACACTTCTTGTTTTTATTATTTCCATCCTTTACATAATATATTCCTTGAATTTCCCTATCCATCAACATTACAATGTCTCTGGTGTTTGGTGTAGATTTGTACCTTGTTGTGTACAAATATATCTATTTCTGTCCATCTCAGTGTTTGCATCAACATGACTGATCTTCAAATTTGGTATAGGTTGATGCAACCTCTTAGTTAGCTTATTGACCGATAGACAAGGGTTGGACCCCTAGTCTCTATCTCATGTACTCAAAAGTGTCTTCGGTAATGGCTTGGTGAAAATGTCAGCTAATTTTTCCTTTGATTGAACATATTCCAGTGTCACTTATTTTTCTTGCACCTATTCTCTTAGATAGTGATACTTGACAGCAATATGCTTAGTCTTAGCATAAGTGTTTGGATTTTTAGAAATGTTTATTGCACTGGTGTTATCACAGTAGATAATTATTGGTTCAAGAATCTTCATATTCATACCTTCCAGCAATTGTTTGATCCATGCAATGTTCGAGCAATTTGCAGTAGCAGCCACATACTCTGCTTCTGCAGTAGATTGAGAGATGCATCCTTGCTTCTTGCTTATCCATGTGACAAGTCTGTCGCCCATGAAGAATGCTCCTCCAGTTGTGCTCTTTCGGTCATAAATGTTTCCAGCCCAATCAACATCTGTATAGTATTGTAGCTCAAATTTTCCTTCTCTTTTGTACCATAAGCCATAGTCCTCGGTGTTCTTCAGATATCTTAGAATTCTTTTGACAACAGTCATATGTGATTCTTTGGGATTATCAGATAATCTTGCAACTATCCCCACTGCATGTGCTATATCTAGTCTGGTATGAACAATATACATCAGTTTTCCAATCATTGATCTATATAAGGTTTGCTTTACCTCATTTGTCTTGTCTTCTTTTGTCAACTTGCATCCAGTAGCCATAGGTGTTCCAATTGGTTTGGACTCTTCCATCTTGAATATCTTCAACACTTCCTTGATGTATTTGGACCGAGTGATGTAAATGCCTGCATCTTGTTGAATAATCTGTAGACCAAGAAAGAATTTGATCTCCCCAAACATAGACATTTCAAATTCCTTGCTCATTTCATTAGCAAAGGATTTGCATAACAATTGATTTCCCCCAAAAATTATATCATCAACAAAAATTTCAGCGATCATAATATTACCATCGGTATCTTCTTTTAAGTACAGATTTCTATTTTTACTTATTCTAACAAATTTTATGCTAATGAGATATGAGTGAAGTCTTTCATACAAGGCTCTTAGTGCTTGTTTCAATCTATACAAGGCTTTGTGTAGTCTACATACCATGTTTCTCTTGTCTGAATCAACAAACCCTTCTGGTTGTTCAATATATACCTCTTCTTCTAGTATTCCATTTAGGAATGCAGATTTGATATCCATTTGGTATACCTTGAATTCTTTAAATGCAGCATAAGAAAGTAAGATTCTAACTCCTTCTAGTCTAGCAACCGGTGCAAAGGTTTCTCCATAATCAATACCTTCTTCTTGTGCATATCCCTTGCATAGTAATCTTGCTTTGTTTCTAGTGACTTATCCATTCTCATTCAGCTTGTTTCTGAATATCCATTTGGTAATAATGACATTCTTGTCATCTAGTCTTGGTACTAGTGTCCATGTACTATTATTCTCAATATATTCTATTTCTTCATTCATAGCACTGACCCATTCTTCATTCTCAAGTGCATTGTAAATAGATTTAGGCTCAAAATAAAAAATTAAACATCTTGTGTTCAGTGACTTACTTCTTGTTCTTGTTCTAGCCTTCTTTTCTCCTATGATTTGATTCTGTGGATGATGTCTTTTGACATACTTGGCAAGTTTTGGTTCAGCTTTGTGTTCATCATCTTGGTCATCTTCTTCACCTTCATTCTCATCTCCATTGTTCAAAACTGTAAAGGAGAAAAATGATGTTCGTGGAATAAGAGTGTTTTGATGCTCAAATCATTTTTCACCTTACATTTAATGTTTAGAGTGGAGAGAAAGATAAGATATTCCCCTTTATTCTCAAATGCACAAAGGAAGGATCCAAATTGATCAACCCAAAAAGGATCAATGCATAAATGAATCAATCTATTGGAAATAAGAATAAAGAAGGAGATCTTAGGTTTCCCTCTTAAGATGTGTGTTGAAATGGATGTGATTGTAAATGTGTGCTAGATTTAGAATGATTAAGGATTTGAATTGAAATGAATGATAGAAATGTACTAACCTTGAAATATTGTAGATCAAAGAATGTTATTTTCTGGGCCATGTACTCTGTTTCTAGAAAATATGAAGTATGATCCAGAAAGGAAACACAGAGATGAATAAAACCTAGAAATATTTTTCCGTTCTGATGTCATCTTATGAAAAAGGTCGACCTTGTACCACTAATGCCAACCCTATCCTGCACAGATCCAAAAGTGTCTCTGTTCACACTGTCCGAAAGAAGACTGAAAAGGGTATCCAGATCTGGTCTCAGATCTCCAATCCCAAACCTGTACCTACAAGAAAAGAAGAGGTCAACCCTGTAACACTTTTGCCAACTCGATCTGCTCAACTCCGAAAGTGTCTTTGTTCGCACAGTCTAAAAGAAATCCGAAAAAGGGTATCCAGATCTGGCCTCAGATTTAGAGTACCGAACCTGTACCTGCAAGAAAAATGTTTGTTTGTTGTTGGGGAGGGGTTTTCCTTAGTCAAACCCCGATTTAGGAATTAACCTTGAAATCAATATTTGAAATAAGAATGCTAGCAAGTAGTAGAATTAAATCTAACAATGAAGCTATGATATTGAAATAGATATGCAATTGTAATTCAAATGTAGCAAGTATGTAACTATGAAAGCATGGACTTTAGAAACCATAAACCTCCATGATTGTATGCTTGGAATCCACCTTGAAAGAGTTTTGAGGATTCATAAAGGATCTTGAAGGAAGATCACACCATCATGATGGCTAGATCTAGGGTTTGAATGATGAATCTTGAATGCTTGAACCAAATCCCTTCAAAGGATTGAAAGCTTGAATCCTTGATCTTCAATGG
>MU224840.1:1262843-1287149 GCA_018584345.1 Thuja plicata | reverse complement strand
TTTAAAAATACTTTTTTTTCACTGTTGCGGTGGGGGGGCCGAAGCCCTCCCCACCCCTTTTTGTGTAGCAGAGGGGGCCGCGCAGCGCGCAGACCGCCCACTGTAAACACAGTGGGGCGGGGCCGCCGCTGGCCGGCACTCCCCCCACTTCCCTCTTCATTAGTGCAGCCCGCGGGTGGTGCCGTCGACTGCGCGGCCACCACGCCGCCCACCTCCAAAACCACCACCACCCTCTGTGTGTCATTCGGCCGCCGCTCCCTTCGTTTCGCTTAGGGTTTTTTTTTTAAAAAAAAATTCTTTGTTTAGTTTTTAATTCGCTCTTTTCCCTTATATGTATTGTTTAGGCGTTTTTTTAATTATTTGGATTTTTTTTTTCAATCAGATTTGATTTATCATTAAAAAAATTTATATTGTTGAAGATAAGGATTTTTATGTTAGTTATTATATTTTATTTAGTTAAGTTTTAGGAGATTGGTGGTAATATTGATTTAATTCAAATATTGTATGTTAAATACATTAATGTCAGGCTTTAAAATTTCGTTTAAAAAAAATAGGGATATTGGTAATTTAATATTTAAATACAAGTTTTAGAATGTTAATTACCTAATTAAATTATTCATTTAAATAATAACTTAGATAATGTTTTAAATTTTTGGGGGTCATAACACTCCTTAACTTCGCAATTTACATCTATTAAGGTATCTTTCTTTGACTTTGACTGGATTCGTGCATGGTTGACTATTGGTCAACCATGGTCAAACCTTGTCTGTATGATCCTAGAATTGAACCAGCCAATCCTCACAACCTCTGGACCCTTAGACTTCAGTTTCATGCTTTTTTGGAGACAATTGACTTTTTGGTCAACATGGGTTGACTTTTTGGTCAACTACCTCATTTTGCGTGCCTGTGACTTCCATAGTATTTAGTAGGCCTTAGTGACCCTCCTTCACGTAGTTTGAGGAATGGTTGACTTTTGGTCAACCCTAGTAGACTTTAGTCATACTGTCTCGATTTGCGTGTGTGAGTCATCCCTAAGGTCTAGCGAACCCTAGTGCTCACCATTCACATTTTTCAGAGTACCGTTGACTTTTGGTCAACTTCCTCAACTTGCGTGTAGATCCAGTTTGGAGCTTTAGGCAGCCCTTAGGATCGCTCTAAAAGTTATTCCTCACCTTGTGACCTTCTGGTTTCGCTTATCCCTTTGCACCGTTTTGCGTGCACATGTTATCCTTGTGATTGTTTTGGTATCCCATTTTAGTGCATTTAAAAAAAATAAAAAATAAAATTGTTCGTGTGTTTTTGCCCTACTTTTGGGCATGACACAAGTGTGAATTCGTTGTGGCAACCAAAATCTCCTCTAGTACCCTAGTGGTGCATTAAAGTCCCGACATCGTTAAGGTGAAAGCCTTGCTTTGAAAGGATTGGGAGAGCCCCCTTTATTGGAAAAATGACTTGATCACAACCACCTGAATGGATGTCCTTACTAAAAAATATTGTTCTAGTTTCTAAAATCCCTCTATCTATTGGCGCGAAAGGTTAGAGACCAACTAAGATGCCCCACACTTTTACGGCTCTTAGTAGAGACAACAACCCTTTGGGAAGCAATTCCTTTGGGGTTCGAAGCTTGGTGTGCCTGAGAAGTGAGTGCACATGTAAGGAGGAGCCCGTGCCTCCAAGCTTCTAAGTTGTCCGCTAAGAGTAGGCGTAGCTAAACTTCGGTTCAAGTGGGGATTCAACAGATACTACCCTGGCTATCCTAGGATTGTGATGTGTCTGTTCTGGTACTACAAACATTCTGCTTAATGTGTTTTGTGTGGGTGTATCATTTAAACAATTTAAACCATTGGAAAATCACACATCATACAAACCTGAACATGTCTGAAACAAACTGCAACATGAACTTTCTCTCAGAAAACTGTACTATCTATCTCGAACAATGCAATTTGGTCTTTACTGTCTGATTATGTAGAATTTCACAGTCTGTATTGCACAATTTCACACAAAATTCTACCTTTTGTCGCATCACTCAGTGCAAAACTTCATGCGGCACGCTATATACTGGCGTGTGATAATTTCCAAAACTTGGTACTATCTTATTCACCAGTATGTCATTTTTCTCTGTGAATCTTCACGCGGGATTGCATAGTTTCACCTGCGTCTATGAGAATCTTTGCACAAGAAAGTACTTCTTCACACGAGTCTGATAAATTTTGTCAAAACATTAAGCAATTTCCTGTCTGTCCAGCATGTCTCTATCAATTTTGATTTCTGATTAGGGTCTATTTACCTGCCATCTATCTATGCATAGTCTCAAACTAGATTTCTTGGGTTGAGGATTACGTGATTCTCACTCAAACTGGTCTTGTCTCATATGTTTGGTTCTTTTTCTACTATGTTGTCATATCCTATGTCGCAATAGTCACCCCTCAGCTATTCTAGCCTTATTTTGGATGATTTGCACTAGGTATACTTCACCTCTTGGCACATTCTGTGCATTTACTCTGAGACAGTTTCAAGTGTGGTCCTAGTTCACATCCCTTGTTCAATCTTTGTCTATGACTATCACAACTCAAAGTGGCAAAATATTCCCTTTAATCAATCAAGATGAATCTATGCTTTCCACACCACCGCCAGCTACAGCTAGTGAGGAATCATCTCGATCTCCTTCTCTGGTACTTCAACCTTACATCAAACAATCATTTCTAGTGGATTTTAGTCAGGTTCAAAATCCTTTGTTCCAAGAAGATCTAAATTCTGAAAACACTCAACCTTCTCATACTGAATCTTTACACATTGAACCCTTGCATTCTAGCAAGATGGCAGATCATGACCAAGCAGGTGAGGCTAGTAGAGATGACCTCTCTAAAGCTTGGGGTAAGTCCCATTCTCAAGACCCCCCTAACGATGTGGAAATAGAAATAACCTAGGAAGAGATTGTGAATGCTCATGCCAATAAAGATTTCTGCAGGATGATGGGAATTCTCCTAGCAGAGAAAAAAGAGAAATACCTTCTTGAACTAGCCAATCAAGGGGCTAAGTTACCCTCCAACTATGATGTAGAGACACTTGTTGAGAAAGAGGAAGAAAATGAAAAAACCACTTGCGAAAGCAAATTCAAACTATGCAAGAGAAACTCTCTCAACTCTTGAAGGAAAAAGACAAACCTACTACACAATTCACGCTGGAAAGCATATGTCCTTTCCCATTTGACAAGAGTCTATGCATGCCTTTTTTTCCCAAAGGAGTTGAACTTCCCAAATATGATAAATACTTGGGTACATCTGACCCCCAAGATCATTTGAGAGAGTTTGGTTCTCTCTCTATGGAGTTTATACATGACAACCTATCTCATGCGTCTCTTCCCACGTAGTTTGGGAGGGTCAGCTATGGAGTGGTTCTCTAGGCTACCAACTGGCATCAAAAATTTTGACGAAATTGCCACTTTATTTCTACAGCACTATTCCCACAACATCCAGCATCCGGTTCACATCCAGGATCTTTGCAACTTGAAACAGAATCATGGGAAATCCTTCATGACATTTCTCCAAAGGTGGAGACAACTTTATACGTGATATTATCACAAAATACCTAAATTTGAAAAGTTGGATATCTTTCTAGACAATCTTCTTCCCAACTTTGGGTATCAAGTGCAGCTGCAAGGTCCTTTAACCTTTGATGATATGATTAAGCAAGCTGTGACAATTGAGACATTTATGATCAAGAAAGGAGAATTGACCTTACACAAGGAAAATAAACAAGGGTCTTCCTCCTCAAGCAAAGATAAACCCAAATTTCCCACCAAGAACTAGAATATTGTGAATGATGGAATTGTAGACAATGTGACTCTCAAGCCTCCAAAGGTTGCTTTTAATCTTACTACCACTATGCAAGCTACCAAGGCCACTAAACAGGCTGCGACAAAATCCAAACTGAGTACTTCACATTTTTCTAGACCAAAACCTTGGGCTCCTAGACCCAAGCGTGAATTCACTCCTTTAGGAGAGCCTCTGGAGGTAGTTTACAAGACTCTTTTGGACAATCATCTACTTACTCCCCTGGATAATTCACATCCTTATGATTCGCAACCAAGACCCTCTTGGTGGAATGAATATGCTTATTATGATTTTCACCAAAACAAAGGTGATAAAATGACTACTTGTCTTAAATTGTGACATAAAATCTAGGATCTTATTGATAGTGAGGTTATTACTATGGGAAGTCACAACAAGAACTCAGACCACCAAGATTTTAAAGATCCATTTCCTCCACATGGGAAAGGTGAGTCATCTAAAGGAAAAAATACTGATGCTAAGGTCAACTATACTTATACCAATAACGACAATGTCATTAATATGGTTGATCCTGTTGATGCTGAATACTGTAATGTTGTCATTCTCAAGGGAAGGAAAGATACTCCCAAGCCCAAAAATCCTTTCATCTTGCAAGGGTCTACATCTCAGTCCTTTGAACAAGACCAGCCTTAGGTTAGTGTAAATGTTGTTACCTGATCTTGTGCTAAGATTGTTATCAAAGGCCCTGAGCCTTCTAATCTGTACCAACACAACTAACAGACAAAACTACTACTAGTTCTGCCAAAAAGAATCTAAAATTAGCTTCCTCATCTAATGCTACCAATTACAGTGTTCTAGAATGATTACAATGTACTAACGCTCAGATCGCCATCTTTGAGCTATTGAAATTCTCCCCTGCTCACAGGGAGATTCTTGACAAAGCCCTAACTGAGGCAAATGTCCCCAAAGATCTTGATCTTGACCGGTTTCAATCTATGGTAGGTCACTTGACCTCCCCACATTACTTGTCTTTCTCTAAGGAAGATGACCATTCTTTGAGTCACCCGCATAATAACCCCTTGCACATTGAAGTCATGGTTGGTCAAAAGTGCATCTGCCATGTTCTCATTGATAATGGCGCTGGTCTTAACATTTGCTCTACTAGTTTCCTTATTGAGTTAGGCTACGGCGAAGACTGCATAGATGCTCACAAAAAGATTACTATTAAGGCCTATGATGAAGAAGAATGAAAGTCTAAGGGGCTAGTTGTGTTACCTATCAGAGTCAGACTTGTTGAGAGATGTGTTATCTATCAAGTGCGTGATATCCCTTTAGCATACAATATTCTATTGGGAAGGACATGGATCCATGAAATGCAGGTTATCCCTTCTACATACCATCAATGCATTAAGTTCCCTTTTCAAGGGTTTGAAGTGACTATACCTACTAATACACGCTATGATTGCAATGCTCTCACAAAATCTGTTGACATCTTTGTACCTACCAACAGAGAGTCTATTGAATTCCTAGAGAATAAACTACAAGAAATGGAAAAGACTCTAACACTCAAGGAAACTGACATGGGAGGATATCAGATTGAACCTATGCTATCTATTACATCCTTGCCTTTGTCTCCATGATCTTGTGGGAGACCTTCTAAAGACACTAAATCTTCTGTAGTTCCTCCTCAAACAAAATATGGTGGTACCTTTGTACAAGCCATAGTACGATTAGAAGAAGAAGCTGAAAATAGGGCTATTAAAGCTTGGATCTATAAAGGAGAGGACACTTCTGAACAAACCATGCCACCTTATGACATCAAACCCGGACAATATGGAAAAGGTCTAACTATTATGCAACACTTTGGCTATAAAGGAAATGGTCCCATTGGTGCAAACCATAAAGGATTGATTGCACCACTTGAAGCTATTGGTCGCCGAATGTGTGACTCTATAGGTATCGGCTTCAAGAAGCTCACATTTCAATTGGGGATAAACAAATTTGTACCCCACGAAGATCACCAACCAACACCTGAAGATACATCTAAAATTGAAGAATCAGAGGACAGCTCTGAGGAATACTCCTTCCCCTGTCCCATTCCTCCAGACCTAGCAGCATTCTTTGCTGAGCCAAATGACTTTATACCGCGTGTCAGTACAGTTGAGACTGACAACAATTCTGATGAGACCACTCCACTTGTTTCATTAACCTATGAATAGTGGAAAGGAATATACACCATGGACCTAGGTCATCCTAATGATCTATACATACCACCGCACTTTCAACAATGGTTTGAACAGGAGCAAGCCCAGTCACTTCTTCCTAAACAAGATACAGATAATGTTGTAAGCACTGCTGAAGTACCTAAGTCAAAAGGTGCTCATCTGACCATAGCAGAGTTCTTAGGAAGAACCCATCCCAACTAGGGGCAAAGGGTTGATTTTACTCATGTTCTTACTATGAAACCTAATGATGAAACATACTCTCATGAATATGAGTTCGACAGCTTGTCATATGCCACCTCTGACAGAGATATGGATACAATTCACACATATGAAAACCTTCTCAAAGTAGGTAAAGGGTCTAGTATAAGGTCAAATGGGTATGATTCCATTGATGTTAATGTGTCGTCTACTACAGTCGCTAGGGGTCAAAGGAATTCAACTATACCTTTGGATGAGATTTCTCTAGGTCTTGACTTGATAGTCTACACTTTCGATGATTATACCGTGAATGCACTTGAACCTGTCACTTCTCTTTCACTCCGCCATCTTGAGCTTATAGACTAGAACTCTCCCTCCTCATCTAATGAATTCCTTACGTTCCAGAATGATTACGCTCTTTCCTGCTACCTCAATGCTATCAAACCTATAACATCCTCCACTAGCAAAGACAGTGTTAACATGACTGAGGCAGATATCAAGTATCTTAGTCACACAATCAAAAGAAGAAAAAATAGATGCTCTGATGGTGAAAACCACATTGTGGCAGTGTCAAAGCCTAAAAAAGTAAAAATAAAAGACGTATCCAAGGGTGAAAACCTCTATGAGGCACCCAACGATGAGATACTTGATACGCTTCTGAGTCATTTCTAGGAACGATCATCTATGCTAATTGAGCCAACTCTACCAGTCAACTTGGGTACAAAAGCTAAAACCCAAATTATTTATTTGGCACAATCATTATCTAAAGCAGAAAGAGAGGAATTCATTGCATTCTTCCAGAGTAATAAGATAAAATCTGCATGGAAGTATTCCGACATGCTGGGATTAGATCCTAATCTAATCATGCACCACTTGTCCATTGCACTAGGTGTCAAGCCTATAAAAAAAAAGCTTCAAAAAATGCATCCACATGTGGCTCTACTTGTCAAAGATAAATTAGAGAAACTCCTTAAGGCAGTGTTTATCAGAGCCATTGACTATGCAGAATGGATCTCTAACATTGTTCCAGTATCAAAACATGATAAATCTATCCGATTTTGCACAGACTTCAGAGACTTGAATTTGGCATGTCCTAAGGATGACTTTCCATTGCCCAATATTGATATGATTGTAGATATGACAACATGATATGAAATGTACTCTCTAATGGATGGTTTCTCTGGCTACAACCAAATAAAGATCGCGCCAGAGGACCAAGAGAAAACTGCTTTCACATGTGTACGGGGCACTTTCTGTTGGAATGTCATGCCCTTTGGGCTCAAAAATGCTAGTGCTACATATCAAAGAGCTGTCACCACCATATTTCATGACATGATGCACAAAATAATGGAAGATTATGTTGATAATACTCTAGCTAAGAGCATGCAATGAGAGAAACATCTTGCGCATCTAGGTCCTATACTAGATCGCATGGAACAGTTTAGTCCGCGACTCAATCCTAAGAAGTGTGCGTTCGGCGTAACCTCTAGAAAACTGCTTGGCTGCATCATATCTTCCAAAGGCATAGAGGTGGATCCTGCGAAAGTTCAGGCTATCATGGAAATGTCATCACCAAAGAATATCAGACAAATGAGAGGACTTCAAGGCCGACTACAGTCTATTCGACGCTTTATCTCACAACTGGCAGACAAATCACAACCATTCACCAAGACCTTACACAAAGGTGTGACCTATCAATGGAACAAGGAATGTGATGAAGGGTTCACACAAATCAAATAGTATCTTGCGAACCCACCAATCTTGATGCCTCCTATTCATGGGAAGCCACTTATACTCTACATCTCTGCTACAGATACATCACTGGGTATCCTATTAGCTCAAGAAGATTAGAACAACAAGGAAAGGGCTATCTACTACATTAGTAGGACTATGGTCTCATATGAAACAAACTATTCTGTTATAGAGAAGGCTTGCCTTGCAGTGGTATTTGCTTCACAAAAACTATGACACTACATGTTGGCTCATACTACACGCCTTATTGCTAAGATTGATCCTCTGAAATATTTACTCAGTAAAGCTACCCTCACAGGTATATTAGCTAAGTAGGTCATGCTTCTCAATGAATTTGACATTTAGTATGTAGAAAGGAAGGCTATCAAGGGACAAGCAATTGCAAATCAATTGGCGAAAACACCTCTAGTAGATCATCAACCATTGCACATCGAATTTCCCGATGAGTCCATATTACTTCTCACACATCGATGCTGGACTATATTCTTTGATGGTTCATTTACCCAACAGGGGTCAGGTTCTAGAATACTGTTCATCACACCTCAAAGGTACTCTTTACCAAAAGCATACAAGATGTTGTTTCCTTGTACAAACAACATTGCTGAGTATGAAGCCTTGATCAATGGTATGAAGATCGCCCTTGAGTGTCGAGAGGATGAGCTCAATGTTCTCAGAGATTCACAATTAGTCATCAATCAAGTAAATGATATTTATCAGACAAAGGATGACAAGCTAGTGTCCTATAAACGACTGGTTGATGACCTCAGAAAATATTTTTCTCATATCACATTTCAACAGGTTCCAAGAGCAGACAATAATGTTGTTGATGCAATGGCTACTCTTGCTTCCATGCTATAGATGATCGAAAATTATTTTTGACATGAATTCCTAGTGGAGATATTACACGACCCTACCTATGATTACCCTGACTCCCGGGTAATATGTTCAGTCATTGGACATGATTCATCCTGCTACCATCATATCTATTCCTACCTTCGTGACCAGATTGTTCCGGACACTTTCACCCAGAATGAGAAATGTCACTTAATCCATAGTGCTTCATGGTTTGTCATCATAGCTAACGACTTGTATAGACATGGTCTAGACGGTACCCTCTTTAGGATTTTAGAACCTGATGAATCCAAGTGTGCATTAGTAGAGGTGCACGAAGGCATTTGTGGGTCTCACTCGAACGACTTGACACTGGCCTGTAAACTTATTAGAGCTAGTTAGTATTGGCCAGATATGGAAAAAGAAGCTACACAATTTGCTAAGTCTTGAAAACAATGTTAACTACATGGTAATCTGATTCATGCTCCAGCCAAGGAGCTTATTCCCTTCATTACTTTATGGCCATTTCAACAATGGGCCTTTGATTTGGTGGGTCAGATTTATCCCTCATCCTCAAATGGACACAAGTTCATCATCATAGCTAAAAACTATTTTACCAAGTGGGTGGAGGCAGTCCCTCTCATAGTTGCCAAAGGCAAATCAGTAGCTATGTTTATTCTCAACTACATCATCTGCAGGCATGGTGTACCCTCAGCAATAATAACTGATAATGGGGGGCAACTCAAAAACAAGGATTTGACAGATCTATGCTCTAAGTTTAAAATTACTCAGCATTGGTCTTCCATCTATTATCCTCAGGGTAATGGACAGGTGGAAGCATCCAACAAGACAATCCTTAAAATCCTGCATCGCACAGTTCACAAATCTGGATGAGATTGGCATCTCTGGATCAATCCAGCTCTCTGGGCATACATGAAAAGCATAAGAACACCAATAGGGACTACGCCCTATGCTTTGGTTTATGGAGCGGATGTCATGCTGCCAATTGAGGTTGAGATTCCTTCTCTGCGAGTCTCTCTGAAAGGCCTCATTACTGATGATGATAATAGAATATCTTGGCTACAAGAGCTAGAACTACTTGATGAATGTCAACAAGCGGTGTTTGATCACCTTAGAGCATATCAGAAAAGAATGTCCAAGAGCTATAACAAGAAGGTTCGACCAAGGGACTTCCAACTAGGCAACCTCGTTCTGAGGGAGAACCCTAAGAATCAACAACATTAGATCCAGAAAGGAAAATTTGAACCAAATTGGCTTGGTCTGTATGTTGTCACTGTAGTGTTTGGGTCTGGCACCTATCAAATTTCTACCACTGAAGGAGAGCAACTCAAAGAGCCCATCAACGCTCTTCATCTGAAATGGTTCTACAGCTGAGACATCTTCAGTATGCTCATGTATATAGTAAAGTCCTAAAAAAGTTCTAAAAATATTAAATTTTTTTGAAAAAATGATCATCTTAGTGAAAACCTAGTGATAGACGCTTTGATGCATCTCCAAAAAAATCATATATTCCAAAAATACAAAAAAAAATTTAAAAATACAAAAATAAAAAAAAAATAAAAAGAAAAAAAAGTGTCATTGATGAAAACTTGGCAAACAGGCATCATGGTAGCAAAAAAAAAGACATTCTTCCAAGAAGGTGAAAACCTAGTAAATAGGCACCTCTTGTTCCACATTGCTATATCTATCACAGCATCACTTGGTTTCCTACATTTGCTTTCCCGATTTGCTACTTTCCTACTTGCATTTACTTTTCTGTAGGCTTTCAGTTACCTGTCAAGACACCAACTTACATGGATTGAAACTAGTCGTACCCTAGGGGCAACCCTCCTGGTCTAGGGGGCACTATCCTATCACCTTTTGGGATCTACTTTGCGACAATCACCAGTGGTTCTCACTGCACCTGCCTACTTTCATTTTGCTTATACTAAAATCTCTCTCTTTGAGGATCTCCCTTACATCAGTCACCAGTGGTTTTCACTGTGTCTGCCTACTGATGCCTAGCTATGGCATCGATCTTTTCACTTGAGAATCTTTCTTGCGTCAATCACCAATGGTTCTCACTGTGTTTATCTACTATCACCATTCTTTTGAGATTGCTTGCATCTGTTACAGTTGGAGTTATACTCACATGCTCTATCTATCGATACTCGGTCTTGACATTTCTTTGCTTTAGTTTGTATATAGCTTTCAGTCACTTTCGTGACACTTTGGTTCCTCTACGAACCCTCCTGACTTGACATTGATCCAACGCCATATGCCTAGGGGCAACAACATCGAGTTTGTCCCCAAAACACAAGACAAGTCAGTCATTAGACATTACTTAGGGGCACGAGTCCCCACGTTGATCACATCTTCGGTTTACACTCGAGTTAGTAATCTTGTCATTTCTAAAGGACAACTCTCTACTGACGCAAACTAGTGTTTTTCAACACCACCCTAAATAGTGTTTTTCAAAACTATCTTTGGACACATCTATATTTTTCAACACACATCAGATATCTCAAACGTAAACATCTATCGATAACAATCAAACACAAGGCACTCACAAGCACAACGGTGTTTTTCAACACCTCTACACATACATATTCAAAAACTTTGAAACTGCCTGAGCTATGATTGAATTTTTTTTGTATGCTGTCTATTCTCATGAATTTCATTGATATTTTCTTTTTCTACTGCTTGTGGGTGTGGTTTTGATGACCCGACAATGTTAAATAAACAAGGTGTATGTGATAAGAGCTCCCACACTAAGGTGGAAAAGCCTCACATCCCTCGATCTTGTTTATTTGTACACCATGGTGAGGTCGGTACTATATCCTTGACTATTATTGATCTATTTGTTTATGCATGATCACACTCATAGTTATCTTGGCTTTGAATGCCTCGATACTGGTGTACTCTTACAACATCAATTGGAAACAATGTTTAGGTCATCTTGGCTTTTGTGCCCTGGTGCTTACATTTGTTTCCTACATTTTATCCGATGAGGGTCATATTCATATCCTTATGGTTGCATTGTGGCACCAGTAAGGGTTGTATCGACTCCCATGTTCCAAATATAAAAATTATCAATGATGATGATTTTACGATGGGTCTCACAACCATGTCCTAGAATTGCACTTTTATATTGCATCTAGCATAAGATTGCATTTTCATTCTAGACTTGCATTGTAGCAACAATTCGATGTGCTCTTCAATGCATTCTCCTTGGTTTACACATTGGGGAGTTCTTCTTCATCGTCCTGGCTTCACCACTACTACATAATTGTTTGATCCTCGCTCTCTATATTTAGCTATATGCTCAATCCATTTTCGGGATCAAAATCAAAATATGACACTCGTATATCACTCAAAATTGCCTTCTAAATTTTTGGGACTGACGTGATCGGATGCTTGTGCAATCATCTTTCTGACGTTTCTTTCTTGTCAGAATCATATCTAATCAATATTTTCTTAAATCTTTGACTTTTTTCCTCAAAAGTCTACTCTGGTCAACCCTAGTCAAACTTGGTCAACCAGACCTCGAAATCACTCAAAATTGCTTCTACATCTTCCAGATTCTTCCGTAATCTAATCTGAGTTATTCTAGATCTATCTATCTACGATTTTTCACTCTCAATCATCATATGACGTGTCATCTTTTCATTTCGCTCCCGAGGGGGCAGGATGATTACATCATTAAATCTATTCCAATCAACCTGATCTGAATTCAAAAGTCCTCATTGCTAGGGGCATCTCATCATTTGGGGCATGTTCAATTTTTTATACCTCACAGTCAAAACTGGATACTCCACAATCAATAAGGGCATCTTTGTTCCTTGCATCTTGTCATCTATTAAGTGTCTGAGAAATCTAACTCAGATTCTTGAGGATCAAGCTTCATTCTGGAGATGATTCTCAAAAACTCATCTATTGGGAATTGGGGCAATCTAACCCTAACTCCTGAATCTCTATTGACTATCTTTTGGGACAGGTATCAGGGCATTCTAACCCTAAATCCTGAAGGTTGAGCCTCATTCTGGGGATAGTCTTATGAAAGATATCAATCTAACCAGTGTCTGGGAAATCTAACCTAGAGATTGGGGGACTAAGCTTCATTATGTAGATAGTCCTAAAACCTCTATTGACCATCTTTTTGGACAGGTATCGGGGCAATCTAACCCTGACTCTTGAAGGTTGAGCCTCATTCTGGGGATAGTCTTGTGAAAGATATCAATATATTAGGTATCAGGGCAATCTAACCCAGATCCCTGAGGATCAAGCTTCGTTCTGGAGATGACCCTCGAAAACTCTACTTGACCGGCATCTTGGCAACCTAACCTAGAATTTAGAGAGTCAAGCTCTGTCCTAGAGATGGCTCTAAAATCTTGATCAAATCTCAACTATTCTCTATATTTCAGACTATTCTTTGAATCAATGCGCTGCTCGCACATCAATTCAAAGAGGGGCAAAATGTAACACCCCAAAATTGGCATCTTGCAACCCTAACCAATTTTGTTGCATTTGTCATTCTTCTGGATCATCAAAGTCCTATTGTACTAGGCAATTCTAAGGTTTGACTGACTCTACTCGACCTAAGTGTCAAATGCAGAAAATCCTAAATCTGCATTAATCATACATTATATTTAATTCCTAAATATCAATTGGCTAAACAAACCTTATGATCGAATTAATTTAATTATAAAGTCCTAGCACTTTAATTAAATTAAATTCACCCTCTTTAGCTAAGACACATAAAAAGGGAATTAAAATAATATTTAATTATTAAATAAATATCCCCATTTTCAATAATTGAATTTAATTATTCAGATAATTGAGAAAAAGCAATTATGAGGTCATATTCTATTTTATTAATTAAATATTATCAACAAAATCTTCTCTCCTATTCAGAATTGGAAACTTCTCTTTAACTATGCTTTAAAGAGAAATAAAACAGATAAAATAAATAAAACAATTAAAATCAAAGATAAAACAGTTCATTGTTTTCTTTTAAAGAAAGCTTTCTAATCTAAACTCGCTTTTCTATCTGTTTTATTTCAAAAGAGGAAACTTTCTATTCTGAACAGTCTTCCAGTCTATAAAAGGGACTCTCATTTCTCATTCAAACCCCCTGATTACCTAGCTATTTTTTATGCATTGATAGAATATTGAATTGTTGCTACATTCTTAGTTTATAATCTCATTTTGCAATAGATTAATTTCAATTTCTAGAATAATTGCATTGAAATCATGTCTTATTTTAATCTTGCATCTTTCAATTTCTAGACTAATCTTGCATTTGCATTGCAGTCATGGAGAAAATCCTTCATTCTTAGATCGGTCTATGGTTGTGAGACTCTCGTTCTGAGAGCAATTTCGAAAACCCCATCTAGATAGAAGGCAACAGGTCGAATCATGCAGGCAGGCATGATGAATAACTCATATTCATTTCTTTGTGTATCTGATGAATAAGGACTATGTTGAAGTGTACCATTGAATAATAAGGCCACATTTAACGTATACACCTCCACCTACCAAATGTAGTTGTCTTCATTTACTAAATGTAGTTGGTTGCATTTACAAAATGTAGATGCCTCCACCCACCTCCACCTCTCCTTTGCCTATATAAACATGCTTCCTTACTTGTATTTGGATATAGAGAGATTGGAGCTATTTTATATGCTAGGATAATATAGATTTCCCTTGATGCTATTATTCCTTTGAGCATTTACATCAAGTTTATCTAGTATTGTTATTCTGTTCATTTTATTTCCAGTTGTTGATCTAATACTTTCAATTAGATTTTGGGTTATAAATGTTTTAACAAATTCTAAAATGGTATTAGAGAATTTTTTGAAAGTTTAGATTACTTAGAGGTCTTGTCAAATCTTGTTGTAATTTCTCTTGTATTTCGTACGATCTTGAGAACAACAAGATTTATGAAGATCCAATAAGTCTGTATCTTTCATATATGTGTTTTTCTTTATCTAGTTGATTAGAGCATCTTGAAAGATTTGAAAGGATAACATGGTATTAGAGCTATTTTTGAAAGATTAGATTATTTAGAGGTCTTGGAAAATATTGTTGTAATTTCTCTTGCATTTTGTACGATTTGGAGAACAACAAATATTTATGAATATCCAATAATGTCTATTTTTCATATACGTGTTTTTCTTGATCTGGGTGATTACATAACTTTGAAGGATTCTGAGAGAATTTCGTACAATTCCATTATGTTCGGAAGGCTCGAGAAAGTCAAGATTGGCTTTCATTTCATCCTTTTTTGGAGATCATTTGCAAGTTACAAAATGGGGGTTTGTAGCTCAGATATGGAAGTATAGTGTGCAAACAGAGCATTTTCCTACCTGCAGGGCCCACCTACAATAGGGGCCACCTACCTGTGGGGCCCACCTCTAGTGGGACCCACTTCTTGCAGGGCCCACCTACCAGTGGGACCCACCTCCAGCGGGGCCCACCTACCCATGGGGCCCACCTCTTGCGGGACCCACCTCTTATGGGGCCCACCTACCAGCGGGGCACACCTCTTGCAGGGTCCACCTCCACCAGGGTCAACCTATCTATGGGGCCCACCTACCTATAATGACTCTTGTTGATTATGAGGATGGCGCACAGAGCCACCATCGGACTCAATCAACCGTTTAGCTCTTCTTGGGCCTTCTCCGTTTGGGAGGGGCACTCTTTTCTGACGTGCTGAGTTGATGGTCCCATGGAGGACCAAACCCCATGCCCACAGGTACATAAGAGGGTTTGTTCCCTCTATGGGGGGAATCATTTTTTTATCATCTAATATTGCTTCATAGATTCCAGAGTTGTGCCAGTTTATGGGTTTTTCCAGTGTTCCTTGGCATCGGGTCTGCTGTTGCTTTATCATGATTATGTGTAATTCAATGACTTGCATATGATTTCTAGTAAACAAAAGTATCTTTCCTTGCTTGCCAAATTCAGGATTCCAGTGTTACTCCATCAGCGCTCTTCATGTGCTTCTTTGGAGCAGGTTTTCTCTCTTTTGGAGAGGATTTTTCTCCCATGTGGTTTTCTCCTTTTCTCTGGTTATGAGAGGATGCTTAGTAGTTGTACATGGGTACCTAACATGGCCTTATTTCTGGGACCCATAAATCATTTCTACTACATCCACCTAAGCTATGCTTAAGGGGGAGTGTTAGTGTAGGATTTTATTTCCTAGATGGGTTAGTTATATTTTCCTGTATTCCTAGGATTTTCTCCACATGTTTTTAATCTTTCTTAGGTGAGAATGTAGGTGCCTCCATTTACTAAATATACATGCCTCCACCTACCAAATGAAGGTGCCCCCACCTACCAAATGTAGTTGGATTCATTTACTAAATGTAGTTGGTTGCATTTACTAAATGTAGGTGCTTCCACCCACCTCCACCTCTCCTATGCCTATATAAATAGGCTTCCTTACTTGTATTTGGATATAGAGAGATTGGAGATATTGTATATGCTAGGATAATATAGATTTCCCTTGATGCTATTATGCCTTTGAGCATTTACATCAAGTTTATCTAGTATTGTTATTCTGTTCATTTTATTTCCAGTTGTTGATCTAATACTTTCAATTAGATTTTGGGTTATATATGTTTTAACATATTCTAACAAAAACACACTAAAGTTGGCTAAAAATGGTCCCAAAATGAGGAAAAATTAAGTGCTTACTTTTTAGGATGGTACATTTAGCCCCCACTTTAGTGGGAGTATGAGACAAACTCATCCTCACAGTAGAGGAAAAGAAGAAGAAAGAAAGAGAAAGGTGATGATAGGCGAATCACAAAGAGACAAGACATCACTAAGATTAAGGATGTAAGCCCTCAAACCAAGGATCTTAGTTCCACATCCATGCACAAGGGCACGAAAAAAAATCAAAAGAAAAAGCAAAGACAAAATAAACAAAAGAACTAAAACGAAACTCCAAATAAACTAGTGAAGGAGACCTTAGCCAGAAATGTCCCATCCACTAATATCACATCTAAAAAGATATTGCACGAAGACAAGTGATCACATAGGAATAAAAAGAGCATCGCCAAAGATGAAAAAAACTCCATGGTCTAACATACTAGCACAACCATAAGAGAAAAGAGAGAGAAACAATGAATCCAATAGACATAGCAAATTGTGTTATGGTAGGTGATCCATGGGGAGAGAAGATAGAGGATGGAGAATTGATAGTATAGTAAATTGTATTATGTTAATCAATTCTACCTTGAGAAATCTTCACATAGGACAACTTGTGGGGATCAGTCTTATGGAAACCATCGTCTCCATGTGGATACATGTCTAAGGATTAGTCTTATGGAAATTTCGTATGAATCCATGTTCAGGGATTCATCTTGTGGAAATTTCGTATGAATCCATGTCTAGGGATTAGTCTTATAAATTCTGTGTGAATTAGTGTTCAAGGATTAGTATTTATGGAAATTTCTATGTGAATCTGTGAAAAGTGATCAGTCTATGGATCAATGTTATGTACAAGGGAGGTTGCATGTATACCCTCTCCTTATGATGGCAATGCAGGAGAAATCATAAGGAAAAGAATCAAGGATAACTAATTACAACAACAACAAGATATCCTTAAGCAACAATGTGTGTCATAAACTTAGCTAAGAGTGTCAAGACTCTTATGAGCTAAGAAAATAGATAATCGTGAAATGATATTCCACTTGTGGGAAGAAACCCTTAAAAGGAAGAGATTCTTGGATACAAGACATCTACCTTCAAGAGGAGTTCTTGAACAGAGATAACATCTTCAAGAAAAAGAGGGGGAGGAGAACAAGAATGCACCCATGTAGCCCCCTATTTCCAAGTGAAATAGGGATCCTTGATGAAGGATGGAAAACTTTGAAACACATAGTAAGGAAATGTGTTTATAATTAACATATTTTTGCGAATAAAGAAGAGGTTGTGATCAAGGATGCACACCTCTTGCGTAAGAGATAATCTTGAATAAAAAAAAACAATTATTTATATGAAAAATAATGTCACATGATAAGAAAATGTCAATATACTAAGGAAAGTATATCCTTAGAGAAGAGAAAAAAAGAATTTGCTTAAAATCTTGCCCCCAAAGTGTGAAGGAAAGACAAAATATATGATACATCCTTAATGAAAGTCACTTAAAAAGAGATACATAATTCCAAGCAAAATAAGCTACAAACTAGAGATAAATCCTAATATAAAATAGACATATTATGCTAGAAAAAAACATCGCATATAAAGTAAGAAAGTCATCAAGGAAAGAAATGAAAGGATGAGGTTGATTATTAAATGATAGACATGCCTTTTTTGAGGCAAGAAAAGGGTTCTTAAGCAAATATTTTAGGATATGTCATGAAACAAATGATCTCATTCCAAAAAGAATGTACCATCGGTACCATCCTAAAAAGTAAGCACTTAACTTGTGCTCATTTTAGGATCATTTTGGGCACGCTTTAGTGTGTTCCTTATGGTAGGACCTCCTCCTTCAGATATATGTCCTCTTCCTTCTTCAAAATCAAGGTTGGATCCAATTTATATGCATATTTTCCCATTTATCCCTCCATTCATGTTTCATTTCTCTTTTAGGTCCTTTTACATGCATTTTACGTCTCGGAAGTTGCCCTAATTTCCCAACAAATAAGGCCTTTTAGTCCTCTCTTTCAACACACAAACCTAGGTCTTGGAATGACTTTGAAATTTTTTTCCTGGACAAGGCTGACTCGGCCTTGTCCTAAGGCATTTTCATTTATTGGGCTCTAGGACTAATGCAGGGTTATTTCTCCTAGGTTCTTAATCGAGATCGGCCTTGCAGCATCTGAGCCCCAAAATCTCTATAAAAGGAGACCTCTTCCTCTCATTTTCACATTTTATCTTCATGCAAGAATTATTGAGAAAACTATTGTGCACTCAAGAGATCTAAGTGCAAGTAAACATTCATCATCAAGCATTCAAGCCATTTTCTTCCAAGATTTTGCTCTTTTCCCCATTGAGGGCCAAACAAAGGAGTTTGACATAAAGGAAGGAGATCTACATTTCCACATCAAGTATTCCTCTTCTTCTATTAAACAATGATGTGAATTACAACATCTATTTCATGAGGTTTTGTCTTACATGATTTCCTTTTTCTTTTTGTGTTGAGTCAAAGTTATTGCATTATCATTTTTTATCACATTCTAAGGATAATTGCATCTACATGGTATGATATATTCCATTTTTTAGATCTAATATTTGCTACATGTCAGATTTATTTCAATTACATCTATTTAATTTCAAGGTTAATTCCTATATAGGAGAATGACCAAGGAAAGACCCTCCCCACAACAATTTCCCCTTCTTTTCTATGTGCAGGAACAGGGGGTGCACTTGTAGATCTAAATTTCTAGGGTTTCAGAACCAGGGATTGATCCTTCATAGATTCCATCAAATTTTTATGCTTCTAGGACAATGTAGACTTTCTTGGACAACTTTTTCTTGGGTTGGAACTATCCTTTGGATATGAAAATTTCACTGGTAGAAAACACGGGTCTCAGAGTTACAGATCCATAATGGTTTCCAATTTTGACAATTTTCCCATAGTCATTTTTAGATTTGAAGTTTTTTTCTCCTCTCCTATCTTTCAAGGTGAGTTCATTCTTATTCCTTTCATCTTTCATTTATACATCACATCTGATATCATATACAGAAAGTAATCATTTCATTTATCATATTTTGCATTCCTTTCATAGTCTTGTATATCATTTTACATATCATATACATCTTAACATAAAAGGAACTCAATCCCCAATATTCCATCTTCAAATCTAGATCTAGCATTAACATCCCTTCATCCTATTTGGGATTTCCTAATCTAATTTGGGTTTAAAGGTGAAACCTTTGGGGGTGTTCCTAATGTAACATAGGATATCCCTCTCATGTCCATAGGATTTGGTGAATGATCTTCCTACATAGCATAGGTTTTCACCATTTCTTATGTTACATTTTGGTAAACCTGACTTATAACATTTCCATTTTGATTTTGGTGTTAGATCCCCTTTTGCATTCAGATCTACTTTGAATGCATTGCCTTGATAACTATTTTGTTACATTGTATGCATTTAGAACTTGTTTTTCTACCTTTCATTTGGTATTTAGATTTCCTTTACATCAATTGCAGTGTTTCACTTGATATATTTGCATTGTGAGAAAGACAAAAAAATTGCATCTTGTTTCATAGATCTAGTTCATTATTAGATTTTATTGCATTACATTTTGTCCAAATAGTCAATAAAAACACAAAAATATTTCATCCATAGTTATTGCATTTCATTTTCAATAGAATTATTCTCTTAATTTTATTCTTCAATTTCAAGTTTTCTTCATGATCTTTAAGATGTTACATTTCATGCATATGATGAAAATTTAGTTCTTCCTTCCTACTAAGTTCACCCTCCCAAAATTGAACCCAACATTGTGATTCCCACCATTCCTTGTAAAGATCTCCCTCTTGCCAAAGAGACCTTCAATAACAATGATGATCTTTCTTCTATAATGTCTCTTCCTTATAAAGATAATTTGGTGCAAAAGGATGATAGCATGACTATTTATCCTAATGATAACCCACTTCCTATGAGTTTCATTGACATTCCTTCTATAGATGATGTTGTGATGAGCTATGTTTGTTCTTCTCCTAAATATACCTTAGAAGTAGAGGATAACATCATTGACACTTTTTATTTTCCTAAGGAATCCTTTGAGCTTAATGAACCCAATCAATTCAATACCATTTTAGATACCCCTCAAAACAAATCAAGGATTGTTGTACAAATCTCTATGAAGTCAAATTATCATGCACTACCATACATCTACAACAATACTCAAGAGGATAATATCCTTGATGACTTTCTTTCTACAAAACCAACTTTAGAACACAAGGAGCATGATAAAATTGACTCTATTCAATATTTATTTCTTTCTTCACTTATTTCTCCAATACAAATAGGTGGACCATAAATTCTTCAAGATGATGATTGGGGAACCTTAGATTTCACACCAAAATTTCATATAGATAATAAGACCCTTGAATTTGCGAATGCAACAACTCCATTTGATGAATGTGTGGATATTGATTGCTCCTCTTTAGATTTCAATCCCCTTCCACCTAATGGAGCCTCTTATCTTATTGATACATCAAACCTTCCTAATAAGCATTCTTGTTCAAAATAAACTTTAGGTTTCCAACCTTCTCATTTTCTAAATCAATCTATACACTTCTCCTCACAACAAGCGACTATTTTGTTTGGGCTTCTTAAGGCCAATTTATTTACTCTTCCTTTGAAAAACAAGCATAAAAATGACAAACTCAAACAAAAAAATTATTCCATTTGTATGTTTCATCAAATTCATGGTCATAAGATTAATGAATTTAATGTTTTGAAGTGTAAAATTCAAGAATTCATTGATTGTGGTATAATTCAAATGACATGTAATAACAAATGGAACATTTTTCATAATCATTCTAAATAGCCTCTATAATCCTATTATGTTTCTCAATGTCACTATGTGACATTTGTAAGCCTATCCTTTGTATTCTCATTGTCATTTATGGTGATGCAATTTTAGGTGCAATCGTAATTTGTGAGCAACATAATAGTCATATTTCCTTGTCTCCTCACTTGGCGGGAAAGGGTCCTATTTCACTCTCCTTTTCATCTAAAAGGATTCATTTTCTCTCTTCGATGACTTGTTTATTTTATAAGATCATATCCTTTCATTTTTTTTTTTACACAAGGATATTCTCTTTTTCAGGAGGTTGACATCCCGAGTTGCAACCTTATGATTTCTTGAATGCACGCCTATTATAAATGGAAACCACTTAGAGAGCATATCATGTCATTCCTATTTTTCTCTTCCTATCCAATACATCCAATATCCTTTGTAAAGCTTGCATATTTTATAGTATAATGTCCTCTCTTGCATGACTTTGTTGATTTACGTAAGGATCTCCTCTTTTTCAGGAGATTTACATCATGAGTTGCAACCTTATGCTTGCTTGAAAGTGCATGTTTATTATAAAATATTTATCACTTAGGGCTTATATTGGGTTATTATTTCTATCTCATCTTTGTTTTCCTTCAACAGATCCATTATCTATTTGTTGATCATCACTTTTGTACCACGATATTCTCCCGTGTGTGGAATTATTGTTACAAGCTCTCTCTCCTTCACGAGATTAGTATCATCCTTACAATATCTTCCTTACTTGGAAGTGTATATCTTGTATAATTGGGGTTGACCAATGTGTAGATATAATGTGGCATTCTTCTTCTCTTCTTTTCATCTCTCTATGGGTTTGCATCATTTTATGATGGTACATCCTTTTTGGCATGAGATACTTTATTTCATTCATGATACTAACATCTTTGATTAACAATCCTTTTCATGAGTCACAAGATATGTCTTTCATCTAATAATCATCCATATCATCATTCATTTCTTTCCTTAATGACTTGCTTACTTTATATGTGTTATCTTTTCTAGCATAATATGTCTCTATGCTTGGAATTGCAAATATATTATGAACTAGCTATCATTATGGATGTATTATATATTTTGTTTTGCCTACATACTTGGGGGGAAATCTTGTTTGTACATTCTTCTCTTTCTTTCCTCTAGGATCTAATTTCCTTAGTGGAGTGACATTTTTTTTATCATTTGACATTCGTTTCTTATAAAGAATTGTTTGTTTTGATTGGGATTCTCTCTTATGAAAGAGGTGTGCTGTTAGAAATAATGGAATTGTGTGTACTAAGAGGGGAGGGGTGAATCAGTACTCTTAAAACTTTTATCACTTAAAATTTATCCTTTAGTAATCAATTTCTTGTATTACCGACAATCTCTGTTATTCTATCTTTATGCATGTAATATCAATTCATAAACTTAATTACATGTAAACATTCATGAAATGTATTGACACATGACACAAGATTTGGTAATGCAAAAAACCCCTGTTAGAAGGTAAAAACTGTGGCGGGGATGAAACACACAAAAATTCACTATCTGTAGAATAGAGGGGCTGATTAAGCCTTACAATTTTGATCACTTCTGATGATCTACCATATTAGGAGTAATTTGTGGAGACTGGTTAAGGTCTACTCTATTAATAGCTTTAGCAACATTGTTTAGTGTGCACTCGGTTAAGATATTTACAAAGGATTGTTAAATCCACCTTTCTTAAGGATTTGTTGTATTTGCTACACTTGTTAGAATGTATTCAAAAGTATTCATTGAACCGAGTATATGCAATCTAGAATTGCTGATTACAAATCCAATAAATATTACATGTATATTTATCACCTATAGTGATTGATCAATACCTTTGTTCTGCTCGGTACACCTTGGATCTTGTTCTTGATAACTGATTTCATCTTTGACTGTTCTTCTTTAATCCATAGAATTATTTTGCGGCTACAATAATCATCACATCCATATGTTCTAATTGATTACATATCTATTTATACAATGAGTTTTACCTAAATGAGTTTCACGCATAACAATTATAACTCTATGATCAAAGATTTACAACTTGACCTTGAGCTCCTAGTTTTAATGTTTCTAATCAATTAGACTTATTAAAACAATTATAATTACATTGTGTGTCCCTCAAGAAATGGATTTAAAGCTAATAAAAAAGCTAAATATAAAACACAAGTGTTTTATCTGACGTGGAAGTCAGATCCACATTTCTTAGGATTTATAACTATCTCTTGGTAGACTGGTGCTCGGGTTACTCTGTATTCGGTCGGGTTCCTCTCTTATCTGTGTTAGTAATAACTAAGAGGGGGGGGGTGAATCAGTGGCCTCAAAAATTTATCCTTTAATCTTTAACCACCAATAAATACACCTCAGTTTATTAAGTCCCTACAAGATGTATGCCATGAAATACTTATAATATTTGACTGTTTGTCGGTTTACCTTGTCTGTCCTTATTCTCCTTGATAACCGATAAGTAGTAAAACTATTTATCGATACTCAGTAAATATGTAGAGTATACCAATCAATCCAGAAATGCATATGTGAAATGTAAAAAAATAAAGTAATAAACCATACACACATAACACATGGATTTTAACGTGGAAACCCTATTAAGGGAAAAACCACTGGGACCGGTACCCCAAATTTTCACTCTTCTCAAGTGAGCCCTATTAGGAGCCAACCATGTTAAAGGTTACAAACACATTGTTAAGTGTGACCTTGTTAGAGGATTTTATACATAGAGGTTGTCACTTAGTATCTGGCATCTATTTTGCTACCATCCTTGAATCAGCCTCTTTCTTAGACTGTCAATAGGCTTTAGGCAAATCTTGCTACCATCCTTGAATCAACCTTTTTCTTAGGCTGTCAATAGGCTTTATGCAATTTCAATGCTACTTTCATGAATCAACCTTTTTGGCAATCTGTTAGGATATACCTCAATTATAGAAGATGGTTAAGTCCTACTCTGTTAAGAGACTTGA
>MU224840.1:1208106-1256612 GCA_018584345.1 Thuja plicata | reverse complement strand
GGATTTTATACATAGAGGTTGTCACTTAGTATCTGACATCTATTTTGCTACCATCCTTGAATCAACCTCCTTCTTAGACTGTCAATAGGCTTTAGGCAAATCTTGCTACCATCCTTGAATCAACCTTTTTCTTAGGCTGTCAATAGGCTTTATGCAATTTCAATTTTACTTTCATGAATCAACCTTTTTGGCAATCTATTAGGATATACCTCAATTATAGAAGATGATTAAGTCCTTCTCTGTTAAGAGACTTGATGCTTCAATGGTTAAACTAAAACATTATGACCTATTTCTAATGCAACTTGAATTGCAGATTTTCAGATCTATTTAAGTACAATACCTCTCTAATCAATGTATCAATTCAATTCTTTGTGCTCCGCACTTTCTGGTCTATGATGCTGTGCTTCACTATTCGTCAGTCTTTGTAGAATTCTTTAGCTCTCCTTTAGCTTGATTGATCAAGACTGTATGAAGTTATCCTTCACCAGTTTCTCTTTAGCATCCTCTTTCTATTCACTCCCCTTTCGTGTATTTGATTGATTGTGATTATGGAAATGAATTATGCTTGTCTTTTATATAGACATGATGTTCCTTAATTCTTGATTCTTGATTCTTGAACCTTGGCGTGAAAAACAATCCAACCAATTTGATTTATAGCTTTAACTCCTGATTTATCTTGTAGTCATCTTCTTTCCAACTGTACAAATCTTTTTTAAATCAATTACTTAACTCTGGGTGAATAAAAGAAATAAAACAACCAGTTAAGTCTATCCTTAAGCTCTGCCAACTATATATTTTGTCATTTTCTAAACTCTATGTTCTATCGGTCAACTCTGCAGTTATTCGTCGGTGACAACTGCAAGTTCCATCGGTGTAGCTCTAGTTAGCTTTGGGATCTCCGTCCGTTGGGCATCCTTGGATTTTACTCATCGGGTATCACTATGACTTTTCTTCATTGAGCAATACTATTTTCTGCTCGTCGGGCATCACTGTGACTTTTTCTTTGCCTTTACCGATGGTGTGCACTCCGCCGGTGTTGTCTGTCAGTTAGTGAATACTTGAATTTTATGCATTGTTGAAATCATAATCTCTATTCTATTGATTCTCTAAACTCTTTGGTATTATGTACATGACCGTACAGATGATATCAAGTTGACATCAATGACAATACAAACCATTAACTAATTTAATGTCTTGCATCATCTTCAACTTAAAATTATCAAACATTCAATCAGTTACATGTCATCAATCTGTTCTATCGGTTTACACTATAATCTACTTGTCGGGTTCCTCTGTCGGGTTATTCTATCAGGTTCCTCTTATAACATTTTCAAGTTTGCACTAGTAAACTATGTCGTCGAATTTCCTTGTGAACTTGTCTTTCAATGTTGGTCTTAACGATGGTACAAAACTATTTTTCCTTTCACACTAATGGAAAAATGTCTTCAATCTCCCTCTTTGACATTAGTATAAAAAACTGATATGTGCAAAAACTAAAGTGTTTAGTAATGTACACCATGTGTTCACCTTGTCATTATGACTCCCCCTATGTATATGTCAGTATAGTATATGTGTATGTATGTACACTTGCCTTTATACTATTCTCCCTTTTCACCTTATCTTCCCATTTTATCATATCATTTCCCCATCTATTCATATCATTTTACCTTTGTATCATATCATTTTCCCCCTTTTTTGATAGTAAGGGCAAAGGTGTAATTACTTACAACTTGTCAAAAATGTGGGAATGGGATTTGTTCATGTCTTCCATCATCTTCTCACATTTTTCTTTAAGGTGTTCTAGGGCCATATGCTCCAATGTAATCCTTGCGTGCATATCATAGATGTTGTCGGTGATAAAAATCTCTGGGGTGGCTATCAATTGTCTATCCGTAGTCATATGTTGCTATAGTAGTGTAAGATTTGGTAGTAGTAGAGCCGGTAGCTCGGTTACCTCATCCCTGAACTTTGATTCTGCCTATTGAATCTGAAGTCTCAACTTCTTTGCTTCCAGTACCTTTGCATAATGCAACTTTATTGCATTTTTAGTTATTGAGAGACCTTGAGCACTAGAAGTAAAATCTGCATCTATTTTTGCAATCTTTTCACTATTTTCTTTAGTGAAGTGCTCTAATGTGCTTAACTTCTGAATTAAGGTGATAGCTTCTGAAATGATTGGTTCTAGTCCATTTACTAGTTCAGAGAGCTTTACCTTGTTTTTGGCCACTTCTTGGCTAATTTTCTCGGTCAATTTGTATTGATAATTTTGCTTTGCTTGTTCTTCTATTTCCTTTTCTGCATCCACATTTTGTGATTGGATTGTGTCGGTAAGAATGACTAATTTATCAATGATAGATGCATTTTGATCAATGTCTGTAATAGGTAATATCTATTGAAGTATATCCCTTATTGTTTCAAGTACCTGAGTGTCCTTTGTCTCCTTCTTAAGATTATCTTGGATAGCTTTTCTTCTACAAAGTTCTCCATAGTTTGTAAGTGCCTCTGGATCCAATGTCCTCGAATCACAGGCTGGTATCTCAATAATCTCTTCCAGTGTAACTGGATTCTTATTCTTTTTCTTCTTTTTCTTGGATAGAGTTGTGGAGGGACATGTATGTAGTACCATAGTAAGTTCCTTTTCTTGGTTCGATGTGCTTGGTGAAGGCTTTGGAGTATGTGTACTTGTATCCTACTGCTCAGTGTCTCCCTGTCGATTAGGAGTGGACATCTCCACATCGACCTTATCCTTATCTATAGTATCTCCTTTGGTATCCTTAGGAGTGGTATCACCTTGTTTCTCTTATTCATCTTTATCTTTTTTTCTCCTCCTGTTTCTTTTTGTTCTTCATTGGTTTCTTTTTACTCTCCATCTTTATTTTGTTCATCAGATGTGTGTTTTGGTTCCTCTGCACTCTTATCCTTGGGTATGCTTGCATCAATCTCGGATGACTTCTCCTTTTGTGAGATGATATTGATAACATGTATCAATAAGGGCATTTGGAATGGTATATTAACCTGCGTAGCATCTGTAGTTGTATCTTGTTCCTTGGGCTGATCGTATGTAACAGTAACATCTTCATCTATCTTTACCTCATCTGCAGGATCTTCTCTGGTAATGTCAATGATAGTATTATCGGTGAATGTTTCATCTGTAGTATCCATATCCTTGTTAGCTTATGTGTTTAATGCTTCTTCACTAGCATTCTCACCATCATTTATAAGAATGTGCTCTGGGCTCAGTTTAGCCTGATCTTCTTCATTGTGTGGCTTGTCGGTGAGTTTTAATACACGCTTGGGGCTTGTGTCCCTTTTAAGTACATCAAGTATTTGCCTCCAAGTATCCTCACTTTCTCTATCAAGATCAATTAGATTTCCCTATAGCACTTTGTAGTCTCTTAATTTTGGTGAGAACCTTTTGGAAATTAACTTCATCATTTCTTCAATTTCTTCCATCTTGGACTCGGGTGGCATAATTGAAACTAGGGATCTTTCCCTTATCTATTTTTTTTCCTTTAGTGCATATGGTCACCTTGCTAAAATTCTATCTAGAAGTTATTTAGGCATTTTTTCTTCAAATTGTATTGGTACATATTTGAATATACTCATCATTGAGATGATGGCTTCCTTTATCTTGTTCTAATCCTCGGGATCTAGTGTTAGTCATTTCGTAATCTTAGTCTCAATTATTGAACCTGACTTGATGATTGATGCACATACCTCATCAATTGTGGTAGGGAAATTATTCTTAACATGTTGTTCATCTTTTTCAGTATGCTTTATGTCTTCCTTAGTTCTGAAGAACTTTCTTCTTTTCGTCGGTGCCTGTCTCCTGGTTTGAGGCTTTCTTTTTTAATTCCTCACTTGACCTTTCTTGACCAGTGATGAACTTGCACCTTTAGATGTTTGACTTCTAGTCCTTGGTTTCTTTGCAGGTGGTGGTGGTGCATCAGACTCTATAGATTCAGAGTCATTCAATTGTTCTTCTTCACCGACTGGTGACTGTCCCTCAGTGTTGTCCTTTTTCCCTGACTCTTCATCATCTACTGGAAACTTCTTCTTGAGTTTCTTAACCATTTTCTCTTTCTTTATGTTAATTGTCTTCACAACTAAGCCTATTTTTATTCTTTCCTTGGCTTCCTCATAGGTTCCAAACCTAGGTGATGACTTTTCCACTGGTTCATTTATCAATGCTTCAATAGAATTGGTGGCTTGATCTATGTTGAACTCATAGTCAAGTGGTGCTAACCATGTTGTCCTCAATACAATTGGTTTGATAAAGGTGTTATTGGTGTCCACCATAAAAAAATTTCAGTCTTATACTTTTCTACGAGTTGTTCTGGCATCCTCATCCTTTTCTTCATTCTTTCCTTAAATCTAGTGAAGTATTCATCCATAACTGATGTGAAGTTCTCACCTAATGACTTGATGAATTCACTGATTTGAATGGTCACTAGTTTGGTAGTATCCCATTTGACATTTCCTATAGATGGAAAGAAGTTCTGGAAATAGAAAAATGTACACATTAGAAGTGATATGAACTTACATGAATTGGACTTTGTAGACCTGACTGTCCTCATGTTATCATCTAATTGCTTCAATAAAAGCTCAGATAGATCTAATTATAGACCCTTCTGATGACATGTAACTGATTAAATGTTTGATAATGTTAAGTTGAAGATAATGCAAGTCATTAAATCAGTTAATGGATTGTATTGTCATTGATGTCAACTTGATATCATCTGTACGGTCATGTACATAATGCCAAAGACTTTAGAGAACCAAAGGAACCAAGGTTATGATTTCAATAATACATAAAAGTCATTTATTCAATAAGTGACAAACAACACTGATAGAGTACACACCGATAGAGTGCACATCGACGGACAGAGAAAATATGAAGAGTCACAGTGATACCCGACAATCAGAAGAACAATATTACCCGACGAAGCAAAACCACAGAGTGCCCGATGAGAAAAGTCAGAAGGTCGCCCGATGAGTAAATTTCCAATGATGCCCAATGAATGGAGATCACAAAGCTAACTGGAGTCTCACCGATAGAACAGTCAGTTTCCACCGACAACTAACTGCAGTGGTGACCGACAGAACAGAGAGTTCAGAAAATGACAAAATATCTAGCTAGCAGAGCTAAATAAGGACTTAACTGGTTGTCTACTTTATTTTATTTGACTAGAGATAAGTGATTGATTTAAAGGTGATTTGTATAGTTGGCAAGAATATATCTACAAGACAAATCAGGAGTTATGATTTAAATCTAATTGGCTGGATTGTTTATCATGCCAAGAATCAAGAATCAAGAAACATTGAATATTATGTCTATATAAGAGACAAGCTTAATTCATTTTAAAGAGATGGGATTAAGGGGAGTGAATAGAAAGAGGATGCTGAAGAGAAACTGATGAAGAACAACTTCATGCTGTATTGATCAAACAAGCTGAAGGAGAGCTAAGGAATTATGTAGACACCGATGAACAGTGAGCACAACATCACAGAGCAGAAAGTATGGAGCACAAGGATTGAATTGATACATTGGTCAGAGATGTAATGTACTTAAATAGATCTGAAAATCTACAATTTAAAGTTGCAATATGAACAGGTCATAGTGTTTTAGTTTAACCATTGAAGCATCAAGTCTCTTAACCGAGCAGGACTTAACAATCTTCTATATATTGAGGTACATCTCAAGGAGTGCCAAAAAGGTTGATTCATGAAAGTAGCATTAGACTTGCCCAATACCTATTGACAGTCTAAGAAAGAGGCTAATTTAAGGATGGTAGCAATAGATGCCCGATACTAAGTGACAACCTCTATGTATAAAATCCTCTAACAAGGTCACACTTAACAGTGTGTTTGTAACCTTTAACAGGGTTGGCTCCTAACAGGGTTCACTTCAGAAGAGTGAAAATTTGGGGTACCAGTCCCAGTGGTTTTTCCCTTAACAAGGTTTCCACGTTAAAATCCATGTGTTATGTGTGTATGATTCATTTCTTTACTATTTTGCATCTTACATAGCTAACTCTGGATTGATCGGTAAACTTTGCTTATTTACTGAGTTTCGGTAAATAGTTATACTACTTATCGGTAATCAAGAAAGAATAAGGATTGATAAAGAAAACTGATAGATAGTTAATCATTATCAGTATTTCATGGTATGCATCTTGTAGGGACATAATAATCTGAGATTTATTGATTGGTGGTTAAGTTTGAAGGATAAATTTTTGAGGCCACTGATTCACCCCCCCCTCTCAGTTATTACTAACAATTGGTAGCAGATCTTGTGTTCTTGGAAAGGAAGGTTTCAAGACCTAAGCTAAAGATCACAAGATGAACAGACGAGATGTGCCCAAGTTGAACAAAGATAATTTTGCTTCATGGAAAAGGAGAATAAGACTCCACTTATCAGGTATTGGTAATGATGTTACTCAATACTTAGATACTGAATATGTGTTGCCCATAGGAGCACCAATCGTTGAACAAATGAGAGAGAAACATGAACACAATGGCATGATGATAGAACTTTCTTCCTCACTCTTCGATGCTGAATTTGAAGATGTCAAAACCTTCAAGACTACAAAGAAGATGTGGGCCAAATTGAAGCTTGTACATGGTGGTGACAAAAATGTTTTGAGAGCCAAGGTAGAAATCCTTAGAGGAAAGTTTGATGATCTCAAAATGAAATTAGGTGAAAACATCACTTAGTAGAATACAAGAATCAAAGAGGTAGTCAATGCTATCTGAGGAGTTGGAGGTGTACTTGAAGAAGATACAATGGAAGTAAAATTCTAAGAACCTTACTACCTACTTATGTTATTAGAGTATCTGCCATTCAATAAATGAGAGCAGTAGCAAATAGAAATGTTACTCTAGACAGTTTGATTGGAAGATTGATTTCATTTGAGATGAACAACTTTGAGAATAGTGTCTTACCAAATATAGAGTCAACATTCAAAAATTCTATGAAAATAAGTAAATCAAGTCATAAAAACACTATGAGAAAAGATAGTGATGGTGAAAGTGAAGAGGATGATCTTGATGAAATTGAAGCTCTTATGGCTAGAAGAATGCAAAGAGGCAAAGGTAAATTACTACTTATTTGTTTTAACTGCAAAGAGATTGGACACTTTGCTGCAAGATGTACTAATAGAAGAGAAGATGACATAAGTAATGATAGATCTTTTGAGAAGAAATCTGACAGAGGTGATTACAAAAGCTACCGACAATCAGAAAGAAGAGATACTTGAGACTATAAGGACAAAGGAAAGAAAACTAGTTACCTAGCTAAATGCAAAGATGATGACACCGACACTGAATTTGATGAAGACATTGAGATGGTGTTTGTAGAAGTAAAAGATGATTCAGATGATGATGAAGAAAGCTATGTAGAAATAGCTCTCATATCTTAAGTTAGTAAAAATGATGTTTGGATCATAGATAGTGGCTACACTCACCATATGACCGATGAAAAGAAAAAGTTTGAGACTTTTGAATACTACAATGGTGGATCAGTAAGAATGGGTAATGAGACACCTTGTCCAGTTGAAGGTAGAGGAACAATAATGTTGAATAACCAGATAAAATGTGAAAATGCTTATTGGGTAAATTGATTGAATTATAATCTATTTAGTGTTTCTCAGTTGAATAATTTAGGTCACAAAGTAGCATTTGAGAATAAGAAGGCAAAGATCTTCAATAAGTCAAGAAATCTGATTGGTACCGGTGAGCAGACAAAAGGTAACTTATTCTATCTAAATGATACTGACACCACTTGTTTGATTGCTACAAATGAAGACATATGGTTAGGGAAAAAAATATTTTGTCATGTGAATTTTGACAACATGATAAATATTAGCAAAAAGAGGAATGTCAGAGGCTTACCGATGATGACCAAGCCTGACAACATCATGTGTAAGAATTGTCAAAAAGGTAAAATGACAAAGTCTAGTTTTAAGAGAAAAACCCATACATTTGATGCAATTCTAGAGTTAGTGCATACTAATTTATGTGGACTGATGAAGACAAAGAGTTATTACATGGAGATATATATTTTATTCTCTTTGTTGATGACTTTTCTAGAATGATGACAGTTAAGTTTCTAAAAGACAAATCAGAAGCATTTAAGATGTTTAAATGGTACAAAGAAATGGTTAAGAAACAAAGTGGTAAGGAGTTAAAATGCTTAAGATCATATAGAGGAGGGGAATTTATCTAAGATGAATTCACTAACTTTTTTAATGAGCATGGAATCAAAAGACAGGTCTCTGCACCAAGAACACCACAACAGAATGGAATTGCTGAAAGAAGGAACATATCCATAGTTGATTGTGCAAGAACACTGATGATAGAGAAAGGCATCACCCAAATATTCTGGATGAAATTTGTCAGTACTGCTGTCTACACATTAAATAGAGTACAACTAAAAAGGACACAAAGAAGACACCTTATGAGCTTTGGTATGGATACACACCTAATGTGAGTTATTTCAAAATTTTTGGTAGTCAATGTTATATCTTAAAAGATGATAGAAATGGAAAAATTGAATCCAAGAGTGATGAAGGAATCTTTCTAAGGTATTCCACCAAAAGAAAGGCTTATAAATGTCTAAATAAAGCCTCTAACAAAATTGTTGAAAGTGCAAATGTAAAGATAGATGAATTTGCAGAGAAGAATGAAAAGGAAAGCGCTAAAGAACTAGAGTACTACAATAGGTTAACTTACAATGAAGAAACTGAAACTTTTCCTGACCAACAATGTAGAGCTCCCAAGCTATAGATCATTGCACCTGAGCATCAGGCTGGAAATACCGACGATCAGAATAGTGCTCAAAATGATGCACAAGGTGATGGAGAACAAAATGAAGGACAAAATGATGATCAAACTGATAGACAAAGAGATGTACTTATACTTGCAAGATATGTAAGAAGGAACCATCCATAGATCCAGATGATTGGAGATAAGAAAGATGGTACAAGAACAAGAAGTAAGTCTCTAAACACAAGTTGTTTAATTTGTGATTATGAGCCAAAATCTGTCAATGCTACACTTGATAATGACGAATGGATAAGTGCTATGAATGATGAGATTGAGAAGATTGAGAAAAACAAGACATGGTCACTTGTGCCAAGACCAGAAGACAAAAATGTCATCGGTACAAAATGGATATTCAGGAATAACCTGAATGAGAATAAAGAATTCACAAGAAACAAAGCAAGACTAGTATGCAAGGGGTATGCACAAGAGGAAGGTATTGACTATGGAGAGACCTTTGCACCCATTTCTAGGCTAGAAGGTGTAAGAATACTACTTTCTTATGCTACATTCAAAGGATTCAAGGTATATAAAATGGATGTCAAGTCAGCATTCCTAAATGGAATACTTGAAGAAGAGGTATACATTGAGCAACCAGAAGGGTTTGTAGATCAAGACAAGAGAAACATGGTATGTAGACTTCACAAAGCCTTGTATGGATTGAAATAATCTCCTAGAGCCTGGTATGAATGACTTAATTTATGTCTTATAAGTATTGGATTTGTAAGGACTAGTGAAAACCGTAATCTTTATTTAAAAGAAGATACTGATGCTAACACTTTGATTGTTGAAATATTTGTTGATGACATCATATTTGGAGGAAATGATATGCTATGCAAGTCATTTTCTAATGAGATGAGCAAAGAGTTTGAGATGTCTATGTTCAGAGAGATCAAATTCTTTCTTGGTCTGCAGATCATGCAACAAAATGAAGGTATTTTCATTACACAGTCCAAATACATTAAAGAGGTTCTGCAAATACTCAAGATGGAAGAGTCCAAACCAATTGGAACACCGATGACCACTGGATGTAAGTTGACAAAGGAAGACAAGACATTAGAGGTAAATCAGACTTTGTACAGATCAATGATTGGAACACTCATGTATGTTGTACACACTAGACTAGATATTGCACATGCAGTAGGAATTGTTGCTAGATTTTTTGCTAACCCCAGTGAATCACATATGACTGTTGTGAAAAGAATTCTAAGATATCTGAAGAATACCAAGGAATATGGCTTATGGTATAGAAGAGAAGGCAAATTTGAACTTAAGGTGTTTATAGACGTTGATTGGGTTGGAAACATTGATGACAAAAAGAGCACAACTGGAGGAGCATTCTTTATGGGTGACAGACTTGTCACATGGATTAGCAAGAAGCAAGGATGCATCTCTCAGTCTACAACAGAAGCAGAGTATATTGTTGCTGCTGCAAATTGCTCAAATATTGCATGGATCAAATAGTTACTAGAAGGTATGCATATGAAGATCTTAGAACCAGTGATTATCTATTGTGATAATACCAGTGCAATAAACATTTCCAAGAATCCAGTCATGCATGCTAAGACTAAACACATTGCCATCAAGTATCATTATTTGAGAGAACAAGTTCAAGAAAAAGAGGTGATACTTGAGTATGTGTAATGCAAAGAACAATTAGCTGATATCTTCACCAAGCCACTGCCCAAGGATACATTTGAATACTCGAGGAAAAGACTAGGGGTCAAACCCTTGTCTACTAGTCAGTAAAATGACTAGAAGGCTGCATCAGCCTACATATTATCAGAATATCATTCATGTTGATACAAGCAAAAATATGAACTTCAAAGCTACATCCATATACAGACAGGTATATATCATCACCGAGCACCAAAGCATATTGTTGTATTGTTGATGGATAAGGGAAAATCAAGGAATATATTATGGATGGAGAAAAAGATTGTTTGACATTAATGTCAGATATTTTTAAAATCATTGTTTGGCATTGTTGTCAAAGGGAGAGAGATTGATCCATATTATAACATTCTTCAGAAAAGGAATAAAGATTATCCATTATCACATTACTCCAACAGGGAGAGATTATATCCTTAGGGAGAGAGATTGTATGGAAAGATTATACAAAGGGAGAGTTGCAGACAAGAGAAAAAGACATCAAAAGAGAAGAGCAGTCTAGGGATATAAATTGACACAAGGAGAGAATGCAACACATCAGAAGAAGAAAGATAAAGAGTTGCAATAATTAAATTTAAGCTAAAACAGAGCTTACCGATGGTCAGACATTTTTATCGGTTATTAGAACAAAATGATTGGTAGTTTGATGAATCTCAACTATTATATTTTATATTGTATTAGAAATAGTATAGTGTGATAATATAGTATATTTCCATCAATTCCAAATGGAGAGATTGATAACATGTAACTGATTGAATGTTTGATAATGTTAAGTTGAAGATAATGTAAGTCATTAAATTAGTTCATGGATTGTATTGTCATTGATTTCAACTTGATATCATATGTATGGTCATGTACATAATGCCAAAGACTTCAAAGAACCAAAAGAACCAAGGTTATGCTTTCAGAAATACATAAAAGTCATGTATTCACTAAGTGACAAACAACACCGACGGAGTGCACATCGACGGACAAAGAAAAGATGAAGAGTCACAGTGATACCTGATGATCAGAAGAATAGTGTTGCCCGACGAAGAAAAACCACAAAGTGCCTGACGAGCAAATTCAGAAGGTTTCATAACGAGCAAAGTCAAAAGGTTGCCCAACGAGTAAATTTCCAATGATGCCCGATGGACGGAGATCACAAAGCTAACTAGAGTCTCATTGATGGAACAGTCAGTTGTCACCGAAGACTAACTATAATGGTGACTGACAGAATAAAGAGTTTAGAAAATGACAAAATATGTAGCTGGCAGAGCTAAATAAGGACTTAACTAGTTGTCTACTTTGTTTTATTCGACTAGAGATAAGTGATTGATTTAAAGCTAATTTGTATAGTTGGCAAGAGGATATCTATGAGACAAATCAAGAGTTATGATTTAAATCTGACTGGTTGGATTGTTTATCATGCCAAGAATCAAGAATCAAGAAACATTGAATATTATGTCTATATAAGAGACAAGCTTAATTCATTTTAAAGAGATGGGATTAAGGGGAGTAAATAGAAAGAGGACACTGAAGAGAAACTGATGAAGAATAAACTCATGCAGTACTAATCAAACAAGCTGAAGGAGAGCTAAGGAATTCTACAGACACCGACAAACAGTGAGCAAAACACCACAGAGAAAAAAGTATGGAGCACAAGGATTGAATTGATACATTGGTCAGAGAGGTAATGTACTTAAATAGATCTAAAAATATACAATTCAAAGTTGTAATATGAATAGGTCATAGTATTCTAGTTTAACCATTGAAGCATCAAGTCTCTTAACCAAGAAGGACTTAACAGTCTTCTATATATTGAGGTACATCTCAAGGAGTGCCAAAAAGGTTGATTCATGAAAGTAGCATTGGACTTGCCCAGTACCTATTGAAAGTATAAGAAAGAGGCTGATTCAAGGATGGTAGCAATAGATGCCTGATACTAAGTGACAACCTCTATGTATAAAATCCTCTACCAAGGTTGCACTTAACAGTGTGTTTGTAACCTTTAACAAGGTTGGCTCCTAACAGGGCTCACTTTAGAAGAGTGAAAATTTGGGGTACCGGTCCTAGTGGTTTTTCCCTTAATAGGGTTTCCATGTTAAAATCCATGTGTTATGTGTGTATGATTCATTTCTTTACTATTTTGCATCTTACATAGCTAACTCTGGATTGATCGATATACTTTGCTTATTTACTGAGTTTCGGTAAATAGTTATATTGCTTATCGATAATCAAGAAAGAATAAGGATTGATAAAGAAAACTGACAGATAGTTAATCATTATTAGTATTTCATGGCATGCATCTTGTAGGGACATAATTATCTGAGATTTATTGATTGGTGGTTAAGTTTGAAGGATAAATTTTTGAGGCCACTAATTCACCCCCCCTCTCAGTTATTACTAACACCTTCTTTATAATATTTTAAGTAGTGTCAACTGCTCCACATGTTATGTTGTTTAACCTGTTGGATTGGTATATCTTGTATCCTAGTACATGCACCAAACTTTAGTTCTGGATCAGTGATGGTGTTAACCTTCAATCCTTTGTTATCCCATACTACACGTGTCATCTTCTCAATCTCAAGTTGAGAAGGGTGTTTGAGTGCCTTGACCTTGTTGGTTATAGGATAACAGGTAACAACGTGTATCACACCTCTGGTGATCGATTTCAACTCATTTAGCCACATCTTTCGGTTGTGCACTTTGCTCAGCACTACCCGAATCCACTCAGTTTTAAACTCCCTTGGGACCATTGGGGAATTTTTCAGCCCTTTGACCTCAATGTGTTTATGTTCCTCCTTGATGGTTTCGCCTGTATAGAGCTTCTTGTAAGCTTGATCGACCTCAAGTTGGTGATCTTGCAATGTATGTATGAACAGATATCCTCAATCAATAAAACCCTAGGTGGAATGCTGGAGAACACACCAACGTCTTTGGGTTGCAAGGAAACTTCTGGATAGTTTTTATACTTAGGTGCTTCACAAGTGGAGTTCTTGATCAGATTAACCTTCTTATCCTTAGCATTCTCGATCTTGGTTGCATGGGAAGTGGTTGCCATGATTTTGTGAATTTAGGTATTTTATTCATAAATAACAATAGGCTCGGTGATTATAGTTACTTACTTTAACCTTTTGTATGTTGATGTTGTTCAAAATCTGAATATCATGAATCTTCTTGGAATTCTCTACAATCTGTCTGCTCTGTTTCGCTCTACTATGCTCTGCTCCACTTCTTAATCGCTTTATGAATAATGATCTCTTCCATCACCCTATTTATAGACAATGCCCTTAGTGGCATATTTAATGCTCTACCCACTTCTCAGTGTATTAAGATGAAGTCGCTTGGGTATCACACAAAATTTTGGCTTGGGGTAAGTGACAACTCACTTGACCTTTCATAGGTTTATCGACAGTGCTCGGTAAGTGGCAAAGACTCCAATGCATTTTACATGATTACCAACGAGTCTCAGGTTACATTGATTAACTTGGTTTTCACATGTACACCGACGATTCTCAATATGTATAGACAACTTAGCTTTGTATGTACACTGATGATTCTCGGTAAGCATTGACCGATGGGATCACATTCACAGATTTATAACAAGTAATACCATAGTGCATCTTTAATCATGCTAGTTTGGCATTTCATCAATGTATAATGGAACTGATGCACAATATAACTTGGTATAGTGTAGTTCTATACTTATTCAGCTTAGGTGGGGGTGGTGATATCACCATATCCATTGGATAAGGTGTCACTAATTGTATTGCTCGGTCCAACATCATCAGTGTTTGTAGCTTTCATCCACATTTTGTTTCTCATCTTCTTGATGTCTTCAATGGTATCACCATTGGGAAAAGTGCTTGTCTCTGTCACTTGGTCTCTATAGTCCTTGCTTAGATGACCAACCCTATGACAGTGTAAGCACACCATTCCGAGATTAGTCCAACTTTTAGACTTTCTTGTCCATTTTCTCATGCAATTTACAACTATGTGACCAAATCTTCCACATGCTGTGTAGTTTGCCCATGTGTTATAATCCTAAATATATGAGTTACTGACTCTTTTTAGTTGATAAGAATTTTCTTGATCTTTAGGCTTCCATGCTTTGTTTTTCTTCTTCCCGCATTCAAGAGATGTGTGCCCATGCATTTTTTAAGTAGGACAATATTTTTCAATGTAGGTTTGCCTATTTGGTTGTTTCACCTTAGATTTAAATTCATATGCTTTATGTCCTTTCTTGTTACATTTATAACAATTTCCTATGAATGAAGATGTGGATTTAGGAATACCTTTTATTTTGCTCCTACATACATTTGATGTGTGGCCTAGTTTTCCACAGTGGTTTCATGACTACCTTCTTGGTCTTGGATTTGTGTAGACATTCTTTGGATCAACTTGATATGGTGATTATCCATTCTCGGTATACCCTAATCTGGTATTGTTGTTGACTCTTCTTTGTCCATCCAGAAAATCATCCATCCTTTTTGTACTTTCTTTAGCTCTCTTAATCATATCATTGTGTTATTGCTGAATTCTTACTTTATGGTTCATTTTTTCATTTGCTTCTCTTATCTCACCAATAGCTTCTATCCTTTCAATTGGTTCTATGTTCATTCAGTTTGCCTCCTGACTCATAAGAATAATCTGATTGGTGTTCTCATGATGATGTTCAGTAAATCTTTGTATTTTTGACTCTTTATCTTGTAGCTTTTTAGTGATCTTCCTCCTGTCATTAATAACTAATGTTATTTCTTTCTCATATTGCCTAGCATTGTTCATGACATCAATCATCCTTACCATTTGTGTCTCTTGACCGATTTGCAGTATCTTTACTTTCTCTGTCAAATGTTGATTGCTTTCATTTAGACTTGTGATGCTACCTTCAGATATGTATGATGCTTTGCTAGATGTAGATCCTGATGACTCAAACAAATCAAGTATCTCTTCCTCATGATAGTCTGTTTCATTACAACGAGATGCCATAACCTTTCTTTCATCCAGTAGTTCTCTCATCTTGATTTTTGTCACTTTGTATTACTCATAGAAGATTTGTATCTCTAGCTTCTGATTCTCAATACCTTTGTCTATCTTATACCTTTCCATTGTATGATCTTTTCTCTCAAGTATTTTAAACTTTTCCAAATAAGAGATCTAACTATGATACCAATTTTGGAAATAATGGAATGATGTGTACTGAGAGGGAAGGGGTGAATCAGTACTCTTAAAACTTTTATCCTTTAGTAACCAATTACTTGTATTACCGACCATCTCTATTATTCTATCTGTATGCATGTAATATCAATTCATAAACTTAATTGCATGTAAACATTCATGAAATGTATTGACACATGACACAAGATTTGGTAATGTAGAAAACCCCTGTAAGAAGGTAAAAACTGCCGTGGGGATGAAACCCACAAAACTTCACTATTTCCAGTATGGAAGGGGTTGGTTAAGGCTTACAATTTTGATCACTTCTGAGATCTACTTTGTTAGGAGTAATTTGTGGAGACTGGTTAAGGTCTAATCTGTTAAGATCTTTAGCAACATTGTTTAATGTGCACTCGGTTAAGAGATTTACAAAGGATTCTTAAATCCACCTTTCTCAAGGATTTCTTCTATTTTCTACACTTGTTAGAATGTAGTAAAAAATATTCATTGACCTGAGTATATGCAATATAGAATTTCTTATTATAGATCCAATACAGATTACATATATATTTATCACCTATAGTGATTGATCAATACCTATGTTCTACTTAGTAGCCTTGGATCTTGTTCTTGATAACTGATTTCATCTTTGGTTGTTCTTCTGCATAAAACCCTGTCTTTAATCCATAGAAGTGTTTTGTGGCTACAATCATCATCACATCCATATATTTTGATTGATTACACATCTATTTATACAATGAGTTTTACCTAAATGAGTTTCACGCATAACAATGATAACTCTATGATCAAAGGTTTACAACTTGACCTTGATCTCCTAGTTTGCATGTTTCTAATCAGTTAGACTGATTAAAACAATTACAATTATATTGCTTGTCCCTCAAGAAATGGATTTAAAGCTAATAAAAAAGCTAAATATAAAACACAAGTGTTTTATCTGACGTGGAAGTTAGATCCATATTTTTTGGGATTTATAATTGTCTCTCAGTAGACTGGTGCTCGGGTTGCTTTGTAGTCTGTCAAGTTCCTCTGTTATCTATTCTGTCGGTTTACACTGTAATCTGCTTGTCGGTTTCCTCTATCGGGTTACTCTGGCGGGTTCCTCTTGTAACATTTTTGGGTTTGCACTAGTAAACTGTGTCGTTGGGTTCCCTTGTGAGCTTGTCTTTCAGTGTTGGTGTTATCAATGGTTCAAAACTATTTTTCCTTTCATACTAATGGAAAAATATGTCTTCAGTGTGCATCCTTGATCACAAACTCTTATTTATTTGCAAAACTATGTTCATTATAAAAAAATTCCCTTAATATGTGTTTCAAATTCTGTCATCCTTCATCAAGAATCCCTATTTTCACCTAGTAACATGGGGCTAAATAGGTGCATTCTTGTTCTCCTCCCCCTCTTTGTCTTGAAGTTTCTATCTTTGTCTAAGAATTCCTCTTGAAGGTAGATGTATTTTAGACACGATCTCTTCCTTTCAAGGGTCTCTTCCCACAAGCGAAATATCCTTCACAATTATCTATTTTGTTACCTCATAAGAGCCAATGATCTTAGCTACATTGATAGCATACATTGTTGTTGTAAGGGTATCTTCTTGTTGATTGGAATTAGGTATCCTTGATTCTCTTCCTTATGGCCCTTCTATGTTTCCATCATAAGGAGGGGGAATACATACAAGCCTTTCATATACATTATATTTAGTTTTCATTCTTTGATCCATAGACTAATCATGAAACTTGGATTCACATGGAATTTTCCATAAAGACTAATCCTTGAACATGGATTCATACATAATTTCTAAGGCTAATACCTAGACAAGGATTCATACAAAATTTCCAATACTAATCCATGGACATGGATTCACATGGAATTTACATAAGACTAATCCCTAGACAGGGATCCATATGAAGACAATGGTTTTCATAGGATTGATCCCCCCAAAGATGCCTTATGCACAAGATATTTTCTAGTCGCCTCGTCTGCAAAACAAAGTTGCCTTATGTGGAAAAAGGTAAGATTTGACTAGCATAACACAATTTTCTAGACTATCATCTCTCTCTCTCTCTCTCTCTAGTAGGTTAGACCATGGAGTTGATATCATCTTTGGTGATTCTCTTATTCTTTCTGTTTGATTACTTATTCTCTTACAATAGCTTTCTAGACATGATATTATTGGATGGGACATTTTCTATCGAGGTCCCTTTCACTATTTAATTTGGAGTTTTGTTTTAGTACTAACCTCTGTTGTTTCTTTTGCTTTGTTTTTGTTCCCTTGTGCATGTATGTGAAGTTAAGATCCTTAGTTTGGGGGCTTACATCCTTAAACCTAATGATATCTTATCTCTTTGCAATTCACCTATCATCTCTCTCTAATCATTCTTCTTTATCTTCCTTTACTGTGAGCATGAGTTTGTCTCATACTCCTGCTAAAGTGGGGGCTAAATATACCATCCTAAAAAGTAAGCATTTAACTTGTGCTCATTTTAGGATCATTTTGGGCCTGCTTTAGTGTGTTCCTTATGGTAGGACCTCATATTGCACTTAAATGCATCATTAATTTAGATATAGGCCTCCTCCTTCAAACATGAGGTTGGATCCAATTTCTATGCATATTTTCCCATTTATCCCTCCATGAATGATTGATTTCCCTTTTAGGTCCTTTTACATGCAATTTACATCTTGAAATTTGCCCTGATTTCCTAAAAAATAAGGTCTTTCAGACCTCTCTTTCAACACACAACCCTAGGTCCCGGAATGACTTTGACAAATTCTACCTAGACAAGGCCAACTTGGGTTGGTCTTATCCTAGACTAGGCCAACTTAGGTCAGCCTTTTCCTAATGCATTTTGATTTATTGGGCTTCGGGCCTGATGCAGGGTTGTTTCTCCTAGGTGCTTAATCAGGGTCAACCTTGTGGAATTTGAGCCCTGAAATATCTATAAAAGGAGACCCATTCCTCTCATTTTCACATCTTATCTTCATGAAAGCATTATTGAGAAAACTATTGTGCATTCAAGAGATCCAAGTGCAAGTAAACATTCATCATCAAGAATATAAGGCATTTTATTCCAAGATCTTTCTCTTTTCCCCATTGGAGGCCAAGCAAAGGAGTTTGACATCAAGGAAGGAGATCTACATTTCCATGTCAAGTCTTCCTCTTCTTCCATTCAACAATGAGGCAAATTACAACATCTATTTCATAAGGTTTTTATTACATGATTTCCTTTTGGTTTTGTGTTGAGTCAAAGATATTGCATCAACATTCTTGATCACATTCTAAGGACATCTGCATGTACATGGTATGATATATTCCATTGTTTAGATCCAATATCTGCTACATGTCAGCTTTATTTCAATTAAATCTATTTAATTTCAAGGTTAATTCCTATACAGGGGCTTGACCAAGGCAAGCCCCTCCCCAAAACAATTTCCCCTTCTTTTCTTTGCAGGAACAGGTGGTACGGTTGCAGATCTGAACTTTCAGGGTTTCAGAACTAGGGACTTGATCCTTCACAAGTTCCATCAACTTTTATGCTTCCAAGATAAGGTTGAATTTCTCGGACAAGCCCAAATTGGGTCATCATTGTCCTTTGGATATACAAATTTTACTGTCAGAAAACACAGGACTCAGAGTTCCAGATCCATAACGGTTTCCAGTTCTGACAGTCATTTCCCAATTTGAAGTTTGTTTATCTTTTCCTAGATTTCAAGGTGAGTTCAATCTTCTTCCTTTCATATTGCATTTATACATCAGATATGATATCATATACAATTAGTAATCATTTCATTTATCATAGTTTGCATTAATTTCATAGTCTTGCATATCATATTACATATCATATACATCTTAACATAAAAGGAACTCAATCCCCAATATTCCATCTTTAAATCTAGATCTAGCATTAGCATCCTTTCATCCTATTTGGAATTTTATAATATGATTTGGGTTTGAAGGTGAAACCTTTTGGGGTTTTCCTAATGTAACATAGGATATCCCTCTCATATCCATAGGATTCGGTGAATGATCTTCCTACATAGAATAGGTGTTCACCATTTCTTATGTTACACCATTATAAAATAATAGAAAATACATGAAAAGAATGAGAGAGGAAAGGATGCCAACTTATGTTCACCTAGTAGTCAACCCCAATTATACAAGATATACACTTCCAAGTAAGGAAGATATTGTAAGGAGGATAGTAATATCATAAAGGATAAATATCATGTAACAATAAGTCCATACATAGGAGGATATCATTGTATAAAAGAGATGGAAAACAAAGGGATAATGGATCCTTTGAAAGACAAAAATATGAGATAGAAAGAATAATCCAATATATTCCCTAAGTGTTAGATCTTTTATAATAAACATGCACTTTCAAGAAAGCATAAGGTTGCAACTCGGGATGTAAATCTCCGTAAAAAAGAGAAGATCCTTGTGTAAAATAGCATATCCATGCAAGAAAGGACATCGTACTATAAAATATGCAAGTCCAAAAGGGATATTAGATGTATTGGATATGAAGATAAGAAGAGGAAGGACACATTACACTCCCTAAGTGGTTTCTATTTATAATAGACATGTATGTTCAGGCAAACATATGGTTGGAACTCGAGATGTCAATCTCCTAAAAAATAGAATATCCTTATGTAAAACAACAAATGCATGCAAGAAAGGATGTCATCTTATAAAAGAAATGAGTCATTAAAGAGATAAAAATCCTTTCAGATAAAATGGAGAGTGAAATAGGACCCTTTCGCCCAAGTGAAGAGACGAGGAAAAATAAAAATTATGTTGCTCAAAAATTATGATTGCGCCACCATAAATGACAATGAGCCTATAAAGGATAGGTTTATAAATGTCAGATATTGAGGATCAACATAAAAGGATTATAGATTATATTTAGAATGATTGTGAAAAATGTGTCATTCATTGTTACATGTCATTTGAATCATACCACAATTAATGAATTCTTGAATTTTACACTTCAAATCATAACATTTATTAGTCTTATGGCCATGAATTTGATGAAACATACAAATGGAAGAATTGTATTTTTCGCATTTTTTATTTTTGCGTTTGTTTTTTAATGAAAGAGTGATTAAATTGGCCATAAGAAGATAAAAAAAATAGTCTCTTGTTGTGAGGATAAATTAGGACAAGAATGTATAGATTGATTGGGCAAATGAGAAAGTTTGAAACCTAAAGTTTCTTTAAAAAAAAAATGCTCATCGGGAAGGTTTGATGTATCAGTAAGAGATGATTCTCTTTTAGGTGGAATGGGATTGAAATATAAAGAGGACCAATCAATACCCATACATTCATCAGATGAAGGAGTTTGATTCTCAGGTTCCAGGGTCTTTTCCTTGCTACGGAATGTTGATGTGAAGTCTAAGGTTCCCCAATCATCATCTTGAAGAGTTGATGGTCCACCTATTTGTATTAGAGAAAGAGTTGAAGAAGGAAATGTAGATTGAATAGAGTCAATTTAATTAAGATCCTTATTTTCTAAGGTTGTATTTGTAGAATCAAGTACATCAAGGATATTATCCTTGTGAGGATTGTTATATATGTATGGTATTGCATGGTAATTTGGTTCCATAGCCCTTTTTATAACAATCCCTTATTTGTTTTATAGGTATCTTTAATGCTATTGAATTGATTAGTTTAATTAAGCTCAAAGGATTCTTTAGGAAGGACATCAATGATGGAATTGTCTACTTCTAAGGTATGTTTAGGAGAAGGACATGCATGACTCATCAAGGCCTCATCTATAGAAGGAATGTTAATGAAACACATATGAAGTAATTTATCGTTAGGAGAAATAATCATCTGATCATCCTCTTGTACCAAAGGATCCCTACAAGGAATAAACATTGTAGAAGAAATATCATCATTTTTATTGAATGTCTCTTTGGTAGGAGGTAGATCTTTACAAGGAAGGGTGGTAATCACAATGTCCTTAGGGTTAGGATCAATTTTGGGAGGGTGAACATTATAGAAAGGAAGAATTAGATTGTCATCATATGCATGAAACAGAACATCTTGAAGATCTTGAAGTAAACTTGAAATTGTACAAGAAAATGAAGATAGCAATTCCATCGAAAATTAAGTTTAATAACTATGGATGAAATATTTTTGTGTTTCTTTTAAAATAAAAATTGTTTGGACAAGATGAAATGCAATGCAATGTAAGGATGAACCAAATGCAATTTTTTTTTTTTTTTTTTGTCTTTTTCACAATGCAAATATATTGAATGAAATAATGAAATCTATGTGAAGGGAATCTAAACACCAAATAAAAAATAGAACCTATAGTTCTGAATGCATACAATGTAACAAAACAATGATTAACACAATGCATACAAAGTATATCTAGATTTACAATTGCACAAAAAGAGAATCTAACACCAAAATCATAATGGAAATGTTATAAGTAGGGTTCACCAAAATGTGATGTAGAAAACGGTGATCAATAGTATAGCCCCACTTCCAACATACATTGGAATTCAAAACACTATAACAAAGTGAATCTAATTATCACAACCAAAGAGTAAAGGTGTCAATTCATGATTTACACAATGTAGGTTTGTGGATTCCTTATGAAAGATATGTAAATTTGATTTGTGAATGTAATGAATGACTAAAGAAAAGTAAATTAGATCTATGAAAGTAATTTCAAGAGGAAAATAGAAAGTGGGAACTCACCTTGAAGCTAGGAGAGGAGGAATTATCTTCAAATTTGGTTTTGACTATCGCAGAGTTGTCAGAATCATAAATGGTTCTAGATTTAGCACTCTCACACTTGTAACTTTTGACTGTAAAATTTTTGGATCTGAATGGCTATCTCGAACAAATTCAACCTTATCCAATAAATTTGACTTAGTCCTAGAGACTTTAAATATGATGAAATCTATGAAAGATCTGCTACTGGTTCTATAAATCCTAAAATTTGGATCTGAAACTCTAAAAATATGTTCCTGCACACAAGAAGAAGGGGGAAAAGGTTGTGGGAAGGGGCTTGCCTTGGTCAAGGCCATGTATAGGAATCAACCTTGAATTGAAATAAATGTAATTGAAAGAATGCTGACATGTAGCAGATATTAGATCTAAACAATGGAGAATATCATACCATGTAGATGGAATTATCTTTAAATATGCGATCAAGGATTTTGATGCAATTTTTTTTAATCAACACAAGAACCAAAAGGAAATCATGTAAGAAAAAACCTCATGTAGTAGATGTTGTAATTTGCCACAATGTTGGACTGAAGAAGAGAGAAAAGAGGATGACTTAATGGATGAATGTAGATCTTCTTCCTTGATGTCAAACTCCTTTGCTTGGCCTCCAATGGGGGAAAAGAGCTAGATCTATGGAAAGAAATGCCTTGCATGCATTAATGGACTTAAATCCTTGAATTCTTGATGATGAATGCCTTTAAATGGATGCTTTCTTGAACTTGGATCTCTTGAATGCACTATAATAGATTGCATGTGTGTGTATTGCATATTAATGGATTGTAGATTATGGATATGAAAATGAGAGAAAGAGGTCTCCTTTTATACACATTTTGGGGCTCATATTTTGTAGGCTGACCTCAATTAAGCACCTAGGAGAAACAACCTCGGATTGGCCCCAGAGCCCACTTAAATGCAATGCCTGAGGACAAGGTTGACTTGGGTGACCTTGTCCAGGACAAGGCCAACTTAGTTTGACCTAGCTTAGCATGCTAAATTTTGTCCAGGACTTAGGGGAGTGTGCCAAAAAGAGGCGGTGAGAACATCAGTCTACTAGGAAATCAGGGCAAATCCCAAAATCCCAAAATGCATGAAAAGGACCTAGGTGGAAAATGAATTATGTGGATGGATGGAAAATGGAAAAATATGCATATAAATTACAACTAACCTCGAGTTTGAAGGAGGACCTATATTTGAATTAAGTGTGCATTTAGGTACAATATGAGGTCCTACCATAATTAAACATACTAAAGTAGGCTAAAAATGGTCCCAAAATGAGAAAAAATTAAGTGCTTACTTTTTAGGACGGTACAAGATGAAAAGGGTTTAATTTTGATTTTAAATTTAAAAAATTACAAATATTCAGCACTTGGTCACATGAGTGATTGGGAAATTTACCAAATAAAACTCCAACCCTAATTGCACCCTCCATCAAGCACTTGGTCATGTGGGGCTAAGCACTCAACATTTTTTTTGAAGCACCCACTTAGCCCCTAGTCACATTAGTGATTAATAGCCAAAAAAAGGGCTAAGGACATATGAAGGTAGCCACCCAAGATATAGAAGCCAAATAGAAAGCACAACAATAAGAGAGAATGGATATCACAAGAATAAATTGTATTCTCATCAAGAATGCAATACAATTAACTGGGTTGTATAATTGACACAATTGGAATGGATTCAACATAATGATCATTACATAAGAGGAATATTGATTATGTAGACAATATGAGTACAAAAGAGGGAATGTGACAATGACAAGTGTCATTTTATCATAACTTGATAATCAACATGAAAAAATATCACCCCATAGAAGGTGGATAGGTGATAGTATGAAAACACCACAAAAGGTGGATCACCCACAAAGGAGGAATCACATGCCCACTAAAGATGGATCACCCTCCAAAGTGGAAATCTCCATCCATAATAAGTTGATATGATAAAATAATAACATGATAAGTCTACATAAAGTGGAAATGTTCCAACTAGTCCTATGAAATTCCCCAAGTAAGCTTAAGTAAAGTGTAATTAGTACCTAGGTGTGAAATAACCAATGTAAAATGTCTTTATTACACTAACACATCCCCCCTCAAGTTCAAATTAGGGTGTACAAAAGATAACAATGCAACATGGGTCCCAACTATTAGGACATGTTAGGTACACATGTACAAATACAATATAATCTCTCAAAAACAAAGATAGGGAGAAATCCACGTGGGAGAAAAATCCCCTCCAAAAGAGAGATGAAAACACACAATGTTCTCAATGATGAGAAGAAAATATCATATGAGGATGAATCCCCCCCCAATAAGAGACAAGAAGAGAGACCATGAATCCCCCCTCAATGTCAAATCTCTTGCAAAGATGGACCAAGGTGATAACCAACACTCCTCCATATGAAGAAAATAAAGTCAATATTGCACCAATAATGTCAAAGTGTGACAAAAATAGGTACCATTATTGATAAAGAAATGATGATGAATCACCCACTGCAATATGATAGATCAGACATGGAGACACCTACTTGAGCATCAACTAGATACTTGTCAATGGTAGATTGGTACATTCTAAGTCTCAATTGGAGTCATGCACTAAGTCTCACAAGATACTTCCTAATCTATTGAGTAGGATTACATCAAATATGTTATCAATCAAAAAGTACAAAGAAGAATAACACTTTATATTAGTGTGTATTCAACATAGCTCATGAAATAGAATACAACATGATATAACAAAGATGCAAACTTGGAAACTGATAAGGATGCCACCAAGAATGCCCTAAAGAAGATCATAAAACATGTATTGGATTGGAATAATGCAAAGGAAAAATAAAGGATAACTATCCCCCCTCCTCTCCAATTTTTTGTTGGGGATGAATTGTTGCAAAAGGTATATAGGTAGACGAGAAAAATTTTGTTCCCAAATTTTCTTATTTATTTGAAATTTATCTCTAAAAACATATAAAAAAGTTTTTAAAATATTTTGTTACTAAACAATTTTGTTAAATAATAAAGAAAAAATATTTTCCTTATTTTTTTTTCTTTCTTGGACTTCCAATATTATAATTTCCATAATCAGGCTATAATATACTTAGATCACTATTACGAAAGAACAAACTAGCATATGTTCATTACAATTGAAAAATTAAGCCAAATTTTGAAAATAATTTTTTTTATCACAATTAGTATAAACTGATAACACCACTATAAAATATAGAAAAAATCATGCACTTTCAAAAACAATGCACCTTAAAAAGAATCTGTATGAGCCCGAAGGAGGCCTTGGAAGTTGCAAAAATGAGATTATGCAATTTTTGAAAAATGCAAATACTGAAATCTAAAACCACCCACACCACTTTGTAGAGCATGAAATTCTACCCCAAATCAAAAAGATTTCTTGAAAAAAGGAGTTTGGATGATTGAGATATCACTATTTGAAAAATCTCTTGTGTAATTATGAGGCCTGAATCGTCATTGCACCTCCAAACTTTAAATGGCTATAGATTTTGCCTTTGGTGTCTGATTTGGCTGAAACAAAAAGTTAATCTTGGGGTTTTGGGACCTCCTCAATGTGATACCAACCTCTTATTTTTACTATCAATTTCCATTGTTTCCTTGTAATAAAAAGTTTCAAAGAGGACCCCCCCCAAAAAAATAAAAAAATCCACCAAAATTGTTTCAATTGGCTACTCAATGGCACTTAATCTAGCTTTGATATCATGAAGGATTTTTCTATGAAGGTAGCCACACAAGATCTAGAAGCCAAATAGAAATCACAACAATAAGAGATAATGGATATGCCAGGAATGAGTTGTATTCTCGCAAAGAATGCAATAAACCAACTAGATTGTGTAATTGACTCAATTGGAATGGAATCAACTAGAATGATCATTACATAGGATACCCTTTGGTTATAGATCCAATATGAGTACAAAGGAGTGAATGAGACAATGAAAAATGTTGTCGTCTCATTACATGATAATCAACATGAAAAACTATCACCCCACAAAAGGTGGATAGGTGGTAGTGTGAAAACACCACAAAAGGTGGATCACCCAAAAAAGTGAAATCACATGTTCATTAAAGGTGGATCACCCTCTAAAGTGAAAAAGTATATCTAGAATAAGTTAATATGATAAATAATAACATGATAAGCCCACATAAAGTGGTAATGCTCCAACTAGTCCTATGCAATTCCCTAAGTAAGCTTAAGTAAAGTGTAATTAGTACCTAGGTGCGAATTAACCAAGGTAAAAAGCCTTAATTACACCAAATTTTAATTTAAAAAAAAAAATACCTTCAAAAACATGCTAATATATTTTACAAAATGATCAAAATTTTGACATTTGACATGCTTTAGAAATTTATTTCTAAGCTAAAATAACTGATATCATTTTTTTAAATCATGCACCAAGAATTTGATAAAATTGTTCAAATTAAATATTCTTTATAATTGAAGGACAATGGAGCGACACAGAGAATGGGTGAGAGGTGGGTGTTTGAAAAAACTTTGACCCAATAGCTACTAGAAGTATCCTACACAGATGCAGTTACAGTGGCCCTTCATCAACCATGTGGGCTTGGAATATTCGGGAAACCACTGGGGAAATCGATCATGCTCTAACAATACTTAGAAGGAAAGGGACCAACAAAAGATGTATCACTTTCAAAACCCTTGTGGAGGATTGAAATAACCTTTGTCTAATGGGCATGCTAGCTTCAGAGCTATGACTACAGGAACAAACCTCAGATTCTTGAATAGAGAAAACCAGAGGCCAAATGAGCATTTCTTTGACTTCAATAGGATTGAAAAAAAGTTTTGGAAACCGAAAGTGGTGGAAAAGGCTGTGGAGACACCCTCTGAGGTATTTCCTAGGGTATAAATTGCAAATGTCTATACGATTTCAATTGAAAATGTTGTTTGGAATGAATCTGTTAGCTTTCTAGAAAGTCATGCTTTCTTTTTGAAATGGGTTGGGGAATGGCCCTCTCTAAGAAAAAATAGGGATTGGTGTAACAAAACATGGGGACATGCATTCACTTTGAAGACAGTGGCAAATGGCTTCTATTTGGTCACAACCCCATCCTCCCAGGATAAAGATAGGGTGTTGAAAAATGACCCTTTTTTGATTGATGGAAAAGGTCTTTACATCATTGGATGGTCTCATAATTTTGACCTAGAAAAGGAAAAGATAAAAGAATTACCCATCTGGGTTAAATTACCAAATTTACCACATGAATATTGGAGTTTTGAAACCCTAATCATATTTGGAAACCACCTTGGTAGTTTCCTCAAGGCATAAGAATGCTTAATGGATAGCAACCTATCAACATGCCCAAAAATTCTGATTTTGTGGCAAGAGGTTCATCCCCTACCCGATACTCTATTAATCACAACTAAAAATGGAGTTTGGAAACAAAAACTGATAGTGGAGAATGAAGGGGAACCTCAGGATGACAACACTACTAAAAAATGGACACTGGTGATAATAATATAAAAGTTAAATCTAGAAAAGTTAATATGATTAACAGTAAGATTATCCAAATCACTGAGTGAAGGCTTTTGAATTAGAAATCAGATTCAAAACTTCAAATGATTGTCTTAGAGAAAGTGGGTGAGAGAATGACCGATACAAAAACCCTACGGATATCACAGGGTAGCACAAAAGAGACTATTGATTGGATTATGGAAAACAAATGGAGAGATGAAACTATTGGACACAATCCACACTTGGGTAGTAATGAGGGTGGAAACACAACAACCCTTGATGGGGATGAACCTAAAGATATAGGTAACACCAGAATTAAGGGGCAGAACTGTGAATCAAAATCAGGGTCTTCATCAACAACCGAACCTTTCTTAGGAAATTTCAAAAACCCTGAAGAGAATACCCAAAATCCCATAATGAGTGGTATAGATTTGGAAAAGAAAGGTGGGGGTTGAGAGTTTATTGGGGAAATCTCTACTATTCTAAATTCACCTAAACCTAATTGTAGCTATAGGATTGTCAAAAATGTTATTCCTCTGAGCTTTCATGTTGAGGATCTAGGTATGATGAATAATACCAATGTAACTAAATTTGCAGAGAAAGAAGGTTTTAAAGATATTCAAATATCCTCTATTAGAAACCTGGATTCTTCCTTTGATAATGTCAAAGATAGTAGTGTTAAGACGAGTGATTTAGATTCAGATTACATTTCACAAATGGATGAGGAAGAGGATGATGAATTTGGCATTTCAGACACTTATAGTGTGAAGGAAGTTAGGACAATTGAGAAACATCCTTCTAAGAAATCAAAACCCTCTTTAGGAGAAATAAAAAAGGGGAAGAAAATCAAAGAAGGTTAAATTATCCTTAGCTGGTAGTGCAGCAAACCAGTCTAAATTTTTGATGTCAGGGACGGGCTTTTCCCCTCCCTGAGTGTCATGAAAATCATATCATGGAATGTCAGGGGCTCCAATGCCCTTGACAAGGTTTTCCTGATCAAAATATCTTTTGATCAGGTGAAACCAGATGTTATTTTTTTACAAGAGACAAAGCTTAGTGGAGAAGAGATACCTGTGTTTGCAAATAAATTCAATAGATGGAGATGTTGTTTCTTGGAGGCAATTGGTGCTTCTGGGGGATTATGTATTCTTTGGGCTGATTGAACAATTGAAGTGACAATTAGGGAAAGCAATAGATTTTGGATTTGGGTGGAAGTAAAGTCAAAACAACTCCTTACATAGATTCAAGCTTTAAACATCTATGGCCCAAGCAATCCAGTTCAAAAATGAGCTCTTTGGTAGGATCTATTAGAGCTCCTCAATAGAACTCCAAATGAGATCTTCCTTTTAGGTGGAGATTTCAATGCAATTTTAAATCCAAAGGGGAAAAAATGTGGGCTTGGATGGGCTGGACAAAGTCAGAAGGAATTTTCAGATTTTGTGACTAATAATGGCTTGGTTGATCTTGATTTAAGAAATGGGAAATTCACTTGGACTAACAAGAGGAGTAGATTTTTAAATATAGCTAAAAGGTTTGACATGTTTCTTTTGGATAGAAATTGGGCTGCCACTAATTGGATGTGTATTGCTGAGATATTACATTTGACTGGTTCTGATCATTATCCGATCAGTGTGAGATTTCAGGAGGACAAAGCACCAAATAGAGCTCCTTTTAGGTTTGAATCCATGTGGCTGAGACATAATACCTTTAGTGTTCAATTGAAGTTGTGGTGGAATTAGGCTCCACTTAGAAGAGGTAACAAGGCTTTCATCCTTTTTAAAAATTTACAATACTTAAAAGAACAATTGAAAGGTTGGAATAGAGATGTTTTCAAAAATATTTTTGTTGAAAAAGAATCCTTAGAAAGGGATTTAGAAACCTTACATTCTAATTTTATTGCAAATGGGATGAACAAAGTAGACTTCATGGAAGAAAAAAAGTTGAAAAAACTATACAGTGAATTATTAAGTAGGGAAGAAACTTATTGGAGACAGAAGTTAAGAGAATTATGGCTCACTGAAGGAGATAAAAATAATTCCCTTTTTCATAACTCTGTTAAAGTGAGAAGATCACAGAATAAAAAAATTTCAATTCATAATAATGATGGTGATCTAGTGAAATACCCAGAGTAAATTAATCAGGAGGTGATTAGATATTTCCAAAATATTTTCTGGGATGAATCTATTGATCTTAGTTCAGAGCTAGAAATCCACAATATTATTCAAGAATGCATTACGACTGCTCAAAATGAAATGCTTAAGCAACCATGCACTATGTTGGAAGTAAAAAAGGCTATTTTTAGTCTTGGAGCCCAGAAGGCTCCTGGTCCATATGGCTTTTTAGCTATCTTCTATCAACATTTTTGGGATTTAGTTGGTTTTGAGGTGTGGGATGTGGTGGAGGAGTCTAGGGCAGGGGGATTTTTATTCCAAGACTTTAATAACACATTCATCACTCCAATTCTAAAGAAAGAGGAAAAATTATATTTTGAAGACTTTAGATGAATTTCATTATGTAATACAATTTATAAGATTATCTCCAAGGTCATGGCGAATAAACTAAAAACCATTTTATAGTCTATAATTTTGGAGGAACAAAGTGGTTTTACTCTAGATAGATCTATTTATGAGGGGATCATTGTCGCCCATGAAATTATTCATACCCTCCAATAGAATAAGATAGAAAAGATGATGATCAAACTTGATATTAGGAAGGCATATGATGTTGTTAATAGTGCTTTCCTCAATAAGGTCCTCCAATGTTTTGGGTTTTTCAAGGAATGGATTCAATGGGTGGAGTGTTGTATCAATACTCCAAGATTTTATGTTTTAGTAAATGGTAGCCCACAGGGATTTTTCAAATCCAATAAATGTATTCGTCAAGGAGACTCGATTCCCCTTTTCTTTTTATTATCATGGTAGAGGCAATGGGACGGTTGATTAGATCTAAAAGGTAGTTGGGGTTTTGGAAGGGTATAAAAATGGTTGGTGGGCTGGATCCTATTACACATTTACAATTTGCTGATCATACTAATTTAATGGGAGATGCCTCCCTTCGAGAAGCAAGAGTTATAAAGAAACCTTGGATCAATATAGTAATGGTTCGGGACAGTGCATTAATTGGCATAAATTAGAGATATACTTCTTTAATGTTGACCTTCGTAAGAAAAGAAATATTTGTAGAATTATAGGCACAAGGGCAGACATGTTACCAAGTAAATACCTTGGAATACCTCTGTTCAAGGGTGCATCAAAAGCTAGTCTATGGAAAGATCTAGTGGGGAAATGCTCCAAAAGACTGGAAGGGTGGAAGAGAAAATGGCTAACCTTTGTTGGAAGGATATTTTTACTCAAATCTGTTATAAGTGCTATTCCCATTTTTTCAATGATGTGCCTCAAGGTTCCTAAAAAAAGTATTCAGATTGTTGCTGAGAGAATGAGGAAATTTCTTTGGAATGGTAAAAATGAGGAAGATAAAAGGCCTCTTATAGCTTGGAAAAAAGTATGTAAATCAAAAGTAGATGGGGGTGCAGGATTGAGGGATTAGAATTTAATGAACGAAGCTCTAAGAGCAAAGTTAATCTGGAGCATCTTTCAAAACCCTGACTTATTGTGGGTAAAAATATTAAAGGCTAAATATTTGGATTCAATGGTCGATGAGAGAATCCTCACTACATCAAATCCTCCAAAAGGCTCTGCTATGTGGAATTTTATCGCTAGTTGCAGACCAATTATCACCCAACACCTTACATGGCAGGTTGGAAATGGAGATAATGTCAAATTATGTGAAGATTCATGGAATGTTTATCCTATGTTATCACCAAATCCGTATTATCAAGAGCTAAATTTACTCTTTTCAGTTAGTTGGGGTGAACAGTTGAGCCATTATGTGGAAATGCAGCAGGGTCCACTAGGTGGTTTTTGGGGATGGAAAAATATTGATAATATGGGGCTTAATGATGAAAAAGTAGCATTAATGAAAGAGATTTTAGAGAATCGATGTGTGACTATCACTAATGATGAGGATGTTATTAAATGGTGTGCAACTAGCAGTGGTAATTACTCATTTAAACTTGGATATCAGCTTCTTGAGAGAACCAATGACCTAGAGGATTGGCCCACAAGGCTACTTTGGAGTAAAGATTGCCTTCCCCAAGTAGGTGCTTTTTCTTCTATTGCAACCAAAGAAATGATTTTAACTGGTTTGAGGAGACAAAAAATTGGAATCCAGGGACCAACTAGGTGTTTGCTTTGTGAGAATGGTGAAGAGGATGTCACTCATTTGCTTGTAACTTACAGAGTAACTTCATAATGCTAGGAGATGCTCAAGATGAAATTGGGGTGGCAAGGCCCCCTCCCAAATAAGTTAAAATATATTTTTTGTGGATGGCCTAAACCACCACTGAGGTCTACTTTCTCTTCAGCATGGATAGCTAGTCCTTCTATACTCATTTGGGAGGTTTTGAATTAGGAGAAAAATCGAAGGCTCTTTCAGGATAAAAAAGAAGATATTATGAGACTAAAACATAGAATTAACCACACCATTGAAGAAGTAGTTAATGCTTGTGCTTAAAAAATTCCAATCTCCACCCCTTTTACTTTGATGGATCAAAAGTTACAAAAGGCTTGGCCTGGATTGAAGTGTAGAAGTGGTCAGGTGGGCTCCAAGGGGGTGGATACAAATAAACTTCATGAAGATGTGACTTGGATAGCTCCTGAGGAGGGTTGGATCAAGGCCAATTTTGATGGGGCCTCGAAAGGCAACCCGGGGCCATCGGGTGCTGGTGCAATTTTAAGGGACCATAATGGGGAGATTGTGTCTTTTGGAGCTCAAAAGCTAAGGGCAGGAACCAACAATGTTGCTGAAGGGAATGCTCCATTATTAGCAGTCATAATGGGATCCTCACTAGGAATACATAAATTACATTTAGAGGGAGATTCTCTTGTGCTAATCAATGCTTTTAAAAATGGTCAAACAGAGGCTTGGCACCTTCAACCAATAGTAAATTTAGTTTTGATTTTGATCTGGACATTTGCTGAATTCAGAAACACCCACACCTACCGGGAAGGTTATAAAGAGGTAGATGTTTTTTCTAAATGGGAAATTACTTTTGACAAAGTGGGAGAACTAAAAATGGAAAATTTAAAACCCAACGGATAGTGCCTTCTTGAAATAAAATTCAAAGTTAAGCGGGTGCTGTGAATGGAGTTCTTTTTTAATCCCTTATTAGAAGAAGCAGTCAATCTTATGGAAATGACAAAGTCCACAAAGAAAAAATAAGGAGAGTGATGTGGCACAGGGTGATGTCATGCCACGTGGGAGATGAGGTGGACATCTCAAATTTTATATGAATGGGCCGAAATAAATGGAGGAAATCAAAATGATTTTGACGATGTTCATTAATGATTGAAAATATGGCTCTTTTTAAACTTGTGTTTCATCCATGAGTGAATTCATCATGAAGGACATAAATGACACTAGCATTCCATGCATTGATTAGAGCAATGATGGATTTGACAACTTGTAGTGGGATGTGGGAATGTTTTAAGATGGCGAGTTATCCCACAAAGGCACTTATTTTAAAACTAATACCATTTAGTTTTTTGTGTTCTGGTTTGTGCTTTTTTCAAACTATGTAGGTTTCTTTCAAAGGAGGAGAAGATGCATGAAAATTTCACTATGAAGACACAATGTCAAATGAAGTCCTTCCCGGGAGTAGTAAGAAAAGAACAAATTGTTAGACTAGTGAAAATCAAAACTGAGCCAATGGTGAAAGTTGTCATTGGGGTTCTAGCGCCAAAATTTTAGGAGTTTCAGCTCATGCAAAGAGATAATACTGCAATTATATCCATGGTTGTGGCATAGGGGCTCGAATTGGGGGAGTCGATTGATGTTGTTAAATGGGTGGCTAAAGATCTGTTTGCAGAAGATTTATTGGGTGGCCTTGATTCCATATTGGAATGGGCAGTGTCGTGGGTAGGCACTAATTTTTTTGAGTGCATTAAAGATGAGGAGGAAGCCATGGAACATGGGTTGATGCCTTTTGTAAGGTGGGTGGGAAAAGTGGATAAAGAAACCTACAAGTTGCAGATAAGAGAAGAATGGGAGAAAGTTAAAAAAGAGATTTGAAATCATGAAGAACTTAAGATTGCAAAGAAAGAAGCGGAAATAATGGCAATCACTCGGAGGGCGTAAACCTGTTTTCCATGAAGGGTAAGGAAATTTTATGTAGCATGGCCAACTGAGTGAATGATGGAGTAATGGCATTTTGGGGCCTCTATTTTTGTAATGTTGCTACCGAAGATGCACTTCTGTTAGTTTTTAAGTTTTTTATGTTTGCGACATATGTTAAAATCTATGTTATTGCCTGGATAGTTTAAGGCTAGTTAGGGTTTTCTTTTTTGGGAAAACCTGGTTTTAACTGTAAGGTTGTAATGCTCAGAGGGAGATGGAAGTATTTTGTAAAGGGTCATAGGCCTGGACTGGTTATTATAGTTTATTCCACCAGATGTAATACTTTATATTATTAATAAAAAAATCATCAATTATGGACCAAAAAAAAAATTTCTTTATAAATATTTAAATTAGGAAAACTTTTACATACAAAAACATTTTTTGATGATTTTTTTATGCTTGTCAAAATTTTGTGAACAATTTAATGTCACATTTTATTTTTTAGTTTGAATTATTTTAAATTATGTTTATAGCTAATCTGTTAACACAACATTCTTCCTTGGCCAAATTACATTTAAAACTCAAATAACATCATTTTTTGTAAGCCAATTTTTTTTGAAAAAACTTCTAACCAAGTGATTTTGTAGGATGGTCTTGAGAACACTATTTTTATCTTGTTTCATGTTTTGTTGAAATTATTTCTTTGGTGGATTAAATATACTTAGACACTTTAGTACAAATAATCAATAAATATGTAATTTTTAGTTTTGAAGGAATATGTGTGCATGATCTTCTCTCACATGCTTGTGTGAGCTTGGGAATAAAAAACACTCCTTCCAAAACAATTAGGAGTATTGAGTTATATATCATCGCTAAGGGGATGACCTCAACTACAATATTATGGTGAAACTCAAAAAGAGTGGGGGTGAACTGAAAATCATGCCTCTTTCAACTTGTAATTTTTTTTATGTAGGCTAATCCCCCAAGAAGTGTGTACCTTAAATAAGTGAAGGAAAAGGGAGGGTTACCCTCTTCTCTCAATTATTTAGAATCGTTATGCTTTCATTTTAACATATTAATCCTCATGTGTTATTATGGTTCGTCAAGGATTCTCCTAGTCACCTATATAGTCTAGTATAAGACCTTTGGTCATCCTTTCTTATGGTGCATCAAATGCTAGTTGATAATGAAAAGTTACAATGTAATTTTAATAGAGTGGGTTGATGGATCTAGCTTTGGGTAATATTGTGGTATCCAAGTTAAGGGGTGCATAGATGGTACACGACCTTGCATTCTCTAGTTATACATAAATTGATAAGCAACATTTATGTGGTCGCACAGGGATTGACACTCTCTGATAAATTTTTGTATTGTTCATGTGTCTTTTGTGTTTGTTATTTTATATTAGAACCTTCCCAATTTAATACAAAAGGCGACCTTATCCTTTGAACCATAGTTTTTTAACCTTTAGAATATTTTTCTAAGTTTGAGTTTTTGAAAATAAACTATAAAATATAAAAACAAACAAAAACAATTAGAGGCAATCTAGGTTCAAGGCACCAGGTTGCAAGCAAAGAAGAACATGGTACATAAAATATCAAATGAATTTGAAGTTAGTCAGTATATTCAATTGAGAATTTGTAAGTCCACTTTAGAGTAGATGAAAAAGACATAAAGAATCAACCAAAACATTATCCTAGGTTTTCTCAACATATCAAAAATGATGTTACTCAAATATATCAGGATTGCCTTGTAGGTTTGAAAAGAAGATGTTCCTTATGGTAATTTAAATAATGGACGATATCACATTCTCCCCTAAATTTGACCAATCTAAATAAATTACCTCATTAATAAAGAGACTATAGTTTTCTTTGCCTTTTAAAACCCTTTATATGACCAATCCTAACACATAACCACAATTTTGTCTAACATTAACCAACCTAGAACTAACAAATTAATCTTGTTATACACTATAGACACATCTATAATTGAAATTTTTTTATATGAAAAGTCATAAAAAAAAACACCTACCCCCTTAGTAAAAAGAAACTGAATGAGCTCAGAGAGGAGTAGTCTGTTGATTCTATCATGTCTAGGAATTAGAACAATGGAAAAACTCCTAAGAATAGAGTAAAAAAGGTCATTCAAAAAGAAGAGAAATATCTTGGTGCTTGCACGAGGGGGGGGGGGTAGGAAGAATTCATTCCAACATGAGAAGGATTTGTTGGATTTTGCCAATCTCCAGAAGAACTTCTACTAGTAATAACTTGAAGCTAATGAGCTTCTTTTAAAAAAGAATCAATATTTTTGTTGCCTCTATATTTAGTTGCATAATTCCATTTTTTCTATTTTTGTTTGGTTGTTAGTTATTTTTGATATTATGTTTGTATCATTTTGTAAGTAGGGTTCCAGGTCCCTTCAAAACCGACTTGATCCTTTAATAAAAAACTAATTATCCCACCTTAGGAGTCTATGAAACTTTTCATTGTTCAACAACATCTAATCATACAACTATAAATAAAAAAACTTCACTTTGTAACAAACCCCATTCTCTAACCTCACTTACCCTATAATCTAACCCACCTTAATTGATCAAACCATTCCTCAGGTATTTAAATATCATTCATGTCCATGATACAACTAATACAATACAAAGACCAACTTTATCTTCACATTAACCACTACTTTCTCAACTATCACAATATTTTATTACATTTCATCATAACAACATATAACATCTTACCTTCTACCCCTATATTTCAACCTATTTGCCAAAAACTATCATTTCAACAACAAAAATACTTATCACCCCTAAACATATCAAAACTCATACCTCAAAAACATCATTTTAATAACAAAAAAATATACATCATCCCAAATACACCCCATTTTTCCCTCACTAAACAGTATTCTAGAATGACAATATATCAACCCACACACCAAATACCACCATATTATCAACAATCATCATCACACATATGAACCACCTCACAATAGGTGCTTAGTAATCATGCCCAAAGCATCTCTTAGGAATAGTTTATTCAATCTAAGGATCACTTCTCCCACCATGAGGTGCATTTAGTTTGTCAACTTAGGGACGTATACTTGAAATGGTACGGCACAGTATGTGCACTAAGTCCCTTAAAGAGTCATTCTACCTATGCTACAGGAAAGTAAAATACATAAATGAAATCTATACTAGAGTTGCAGGAAAGGAAACACACCTACTCCTTACTAAAATGAATGCTACAAATTACAAACTCAACTTAAGCCTATTCTTTCAACCTAGAGCATTCACTATAGCTATCCTTGCAGGTGCTGTAGGAACATTCACAAAGTACAATGTTGCAGGGAGAAAATGTAATCTTCTATCTAGAATGCTGGAAATTTAGAAAGTAAATCTATTCTATTCTACTCTGATCCACCTCCCAAGTGGGCCCCCTTGGTCAGCTTCAGCTAGTCTACTAGCACAAAAGATAAACCAAAATTCACTTCATTATCTTTCAAGAACAGATTACATGAGAATGATACATAAAACGGGAAATGAACTTGATGTGCAAGATACAACAGAACAATGTATTCCAAAAATTATTTGAATTTACAAACTAACAATCTCCTCCCTATAAATAGAGGATTGACTTCTTTATTCTAAAATAGAAAAGGAACCATCTAACTAAAACCACGCCAGAGAGAAAAAAATAGGAAATACAACAACCCACGACATATGCAATGAAGTTTGGGCAACCAAGTCAACATGCTGGGAGTGCTGAGGGAATATAGCAGTGCTACATTCATGCATTTTTGAAATAGTGGCTCCTTATTTGCATTAGCCATGTCTTCTGATGCCATGATGGTTATCCACTCACAGCTGGTCTTTAACATTCTCTTTGAATGGTGTCAACCACTCCCAAGTGGCTCCTACTTCCTGGCAGGTTAGTTATCATGCAAAGATATTCATATAAGTATCTTAATCAAATTGATCTAGATATTAGAACACACATTATGATTATTATATGAAATACTACAATATATATAATATTGTCATAATATGACATATCTATTCTACCCATGGGTTTAATGGTTCTATCTACACTTTAACATAAGTTCAACTGATTATAAGTTCACAAATGTTCTGATAATACTTAAAAATAGAGTATAAATATTAATATAATAGAGATAGTAAACGGTCTCATCATTTGTCCCTTGGCAAGCTGAACGCTTGTCCTCAAGCATTACATCTTCTGGTAGTTACTCTAAAATATCCAACCTCTATCTTCCCTCGCCTTTGGCTCTTGAAAGTGTAATAGAACCCCCTTGTCTTCTCCCAGACATCCACTCTGTGATCCTCCTCCAGGCTATCAAGTCTATCAGTATTGATGTCATACAGGGGCCAAAGGAGCATTGGTGGCTGCATGATGAGTGGACACAGAATTCCTGTCTAGTTTTCCTTCCCAGCTGCATATATTTTGGTGCTCTTTGAATAGTTGCTTGGAGGTTGATAGTGTTAGAGTAATAGTCTATCGGGTTATTAATTAAATCATTATGATCTAATTACTAACTCACCTATTCACTCTAGTTGCTTAAGCTAACCTTAGGTTTTTCCCTTTTAGGGTTTCGTGATTCCTTTTATAAGGATTCACCTCTTAGTTTTCTTTATAGAGTTTTCACATCACATTGTAATTCATAGAAACATATTGTTAATATATTGTTTTCTGTTGCATACAATGTCTCTGGCTTTTTGGCCTCCATAGCTATTCTTCTCTTCTGTCTTTGCTTATTTCTTGTGACAGTCATGCATGCAGGTGTTCTTGGGTGGATTTGTTTTCCTCAAATCTAACAGATAGGACTATGTGGTTCTGATTTCTTCAATACTTCAGATAACCTACCCCATCTGCTTCTGGCACCAGCCAGGTCTCTCTAAAAGACAAAGTAAGACAAACTGCCATACTCTGCATAGACATTTGTTTGAATCCCAAAAAAATTATCCCTTGTTTCCTCCTTAATTTTTTCATAAGTCAAATTGAGCCAATCTCTGAGGAGTATATATGGCTTGCTTCTCTCTGCCCTTAATGACAATGGCTATGTTTTCTCTTATTCCCTATAATTTTCTAGTTGTTTGTCATAGTTGGCTTCATTGTGCATTGAGGACATTAATGCCCTTAGGTCTACATCCCCTATATAAAGTAGAGGGTTCCACTCAGTCTCAGCTGGGATAATGAAGTTATGTATGTACAGTTCACAAAGTAAATTTTGTTGCCATGAGGGAAGGCTCTGGTATAGGCCATAAATTCTTAGGCTGCCTTGAACTCAGAGTCTATATCTTTAATGGTCATCATTAGTTGGAACAAGAGGAACTGTTCTTTCAAACAGATGGTATAGACCCTAGGGGGTGGCCTACATGCAATTATTTGATCAGCCAGCTTAAGGGCATGATCCATCTTTTGTTTCTGTTTTGCCAATTTCTCTTTCAATTTTGCAATCTCCTCCCCTTGCTTTGTTATTACTTTCTTCAGTTTCTTTTTCTCTTGTCCCCATAAAGTTTTTGTTAAAACATAATTATTATGTAATCCAAAGAGAAGCATCTGCAAGGTGATTGGGCCACAATCTTTTTCCTGGTTACTTTGCCTCCTTTGTTCCTTCCATGACTACTCTAAGAAACTTGTTAACCAAGTTCTTTTATATGGAACTAGGGAAGTTTCTGAGTGGGCCGATTGATGGGTTATTGAGGCACTCTCCTCGTTACTATCTGGGATATCCTGATGGATTTCTTGGGGACTATTTTGGCAGACATCAGGTTCATCTTCATGAGTATCTGTTGGATTTGGAGGAAAGTCTGGAATTGCAGATTGATTTGGGGAATCATCTGGAATAATTTGAACATTGGGTTGTTCATCAGATTACAAAGGAGAAGTGGGTTGGCTTTCTGAGGATACTCTAGGGAGATGTCCTCTCATTCTAGGGCTTCTTCACATAGGGGTTTCTTCAATTTCCATAGCCTTTATTTTAATAACCTTCTTCAGTTTCTCTAATGTAGGAGCAGCTGCTGCAGGAACCGACTTTACTTTATTCCCTTTTGAGGCAGTAGGGGTTTGTGGCTTGGCTGCAGGAATGACATTTTCTCCCTCCAATTTTTGTTTTCCTTTGGTTTGGGCAGAATTAGGTACATTTCTCTCATGAGCAGGTAAAGGCATACTTTCTTGAAGATTTTCAGTTTCTGCCCCCTAGGTATTTTGTTCAATGGTTGGGTCAGTTGGTATTGCATTATCATGACCAGTTTGCACATTAGGGTTAACCTGTGGTTGTAGGGTTTTATGCTGAACAAATTCATGCCATGGGAGAGGCATCCCTAAGAGATCTTTCTATTAACAATTTAATTAGGGCATGGTGGGTGACAGAATTTACATTTCCTTTTTGGGTCTCCTCAACACTGATACATAGCATATTGTACAAGAAATTGGGGACATTCATTGGGAGGTTATGCCTTACATAACTTAGTAATTTAAAATGATGTGCATGCAAATTGGAAAATATCCATTCACATATAAAATACCTGATGATATGCATAGCCAACTCATTATATGACGGAGGAATAGACATTCTTTTGCACCCTTGTTTGGTAATCTCCAGAGGAGGGTCGCCTGGTAGGGTAAAATGGGCCCTAGCTGATCTGACATCATACACATTGGGGTAATGCTCCCCAACCATTGGTAACTGAGTAACTTCTGCTATCTTCTCTTTTGTGGCAACCATTGTCAATCCCCATATAGTTGCTTGCCCTTCTTCAAATGTACTTACAAATTCAGCTACTGAGTCTTCATCAAACTCTGTTAACTTTAAGAAATATCCTAGCCAGCCACATGCATTAAACCTTCTTACCACTTCAACATCTAAAAGTAACACACCATGTACTACTGGCTCATGTCTCTACAATTGGCCTCCCATCTATGCTTTCCAATTTTCAATTTGTTTGCTCTGTAGTAGATAAATGCCTTATTCCCTTTTTCTTAAAACAAAAACTATGGGCTTCCTTCTGAATTCCTCTGTTATTCTTAGCATGAACAATGGTGATGTATTTTAACAAGAGAAATTATAGCTCTTACTACTGGTTTCCACATAATTTAATTATAAGTCACATCAAGTCTGACAATCATGGAGGATTTGGGAATAAAGGTACGATAGTTGTGCGATATAGCAATGGAACTTTAATGAGACAAAGGCAAAGTATAGATTTGAGGTGACATTAAATCTTTTAGGAGTAAATAAAAATGACAATTTAGGAATTAATACACTTCCCTCCCCCTACGAAACATTGAAAAGTGTCCACACTTGGTACACTTGGCACGAGGAATGGAATTGGCTTAATGTTGTAATGATACATTTATTGCAGTACTAGATATAATCTTCAAAATACATGCACTAAAAATGGAAAAAATTGAAAAGCTTGTACCTGTCATTCAATCATTGCATGTGCCAGAAAAAAGGTGGCGAGAGTGGAATGAAAGTGGCGGTGGCTTACCTCAGCGTACACAACTCTTATTGAAAGCAAAGAAAGGAAAAGTTTGATGACGTGGAAGGTGGGTGGGTGGAAGATAAAGAAATGAGATGAGTTGGAAAGAAGAAGTAGAAAGTGAAGGGAAGAATGAACTTCATGTAAATGCAAAGTTTTTATTATGGAAATGCTCGATGGAATTCTATTGAAGAGCTGCAGGAAGAAGATTTGCACCCTCTGCTGCAGGAAGTGTTACCTGTTGCTCTTTTGAAATTCTTTGTTGGAATTACTGCGGGAAGCCTTCTTTTGTTTGAGGTTGGTGATACAACTTTAGCCAATGTCCATTGACTAATAGCTTGAAATGTATTGGGTCAATTGTGGTCAATTGGATGGCTCCATTGGTGAATACATGGTTTATTTCATATGGCCCAACCATCTTGTCTACAGCTTGCCTAGTATTTCCTTGAATCTGGAATCATATAGTAATGCCCAATCGCCAACTCGAAATTGTTTGTTCTTAATATGTGAGTTGTGCCATTTTTTCTCTACTTCTGGACTATTTTAGTGCATTCCATGGCAGATTTGTGTATTTCATCCAAGGAATTAAGATGCAGCAATCACTCTGTCTGTGCTGCAGGAAGATCAATATTTAACTCCAATGTTGTCTGCAAAGTTTTGTGTTCAAATTCAATGGGTAGCATGACTGCTTTTCCATTTAATAGCTCAAATGGAGTGAACCCTGTGGTGGTTTTCTAGGTTTTTCTATACACCCAGACAACTTCTCATAGTCTTCTGCTCCATTCCCGGTGATGCAGATGAACTATTTTTGTTAAGATGGCTTCAATTTCCTGATTTGTAACTTCGGCATGTCCATTAGCCTGAGGGTGATAGGGGCTTGACTTTCGATGTCTGATATTATATTCTTTCATGAGCTTTGTTATCAGATTGGAAGTGAATTGGGAACCTTGGTTAGTTACAAGCTCTCTTGGTACTCCATACCTGGAAAATCTCATCATATAAAAATTCTGCAACTTTATGATCCCGGGCATGTTTCATGGCTTTTACTTTGACCCATTGGTCAGATAATCAGTGCACACCAGGATGTAAGACTTCCCATTGGATGGAGGGTCTATTGGGCCAATGAAGTCCATGCCCTATTTATCAAATGGAGTTACCACCACCTGTGGATTAAGGGGCATTTCATCTGATTTGGTTGGTCGGCCCATTCTCTAACATTTGTCACATTTCCTTGTGTAGCTGGCTGCATCCTTGTAAAGTGTAGGCCAGTAATATCCAGTTGTTAAAATCTTTTGCGCTGTCCTTTTTGTTGCAAAGTGTCTCCCACACGGCTCATTATGACATGCATGGAGAATGTCGTATGTCTCATCTTCTCGCACGCATCTTCAAATTACTTGATCAAGTCTAGTGTAAAATAGTATGTTATTAATCCAGGAGAAATTAAAGCTTTTCTCAACAAGTAGTCTCCTATCCTTATAAGAAAAATGTGTTGGCATTTTGTTAGCTGCAAGGTAATTAGCTATGTCAGCATACCACAGACTTTGGACAACAATATGAAACAAATTCTCATTGGGAAATGCATCATCTATTAGAGTAGTATCTTCTTTAGCATGGTGGATTCTTGATAGATAATCAGCTACTACATTTTCCTTTCCAGGATTGTCAATGACAGTAATGTCAAATTCTTGCAAAAGAAGAAGCCATCTTGCTAACCTGCCTGTGATGGCAGGTTTGTTCATGAGATATTTTATTGATGCATGGTCAGTATGAACAAAAATGGGATAACCAGTTATGTAATGATAGAATTTGTTCAGAGAATAAACTACTACTAGTAATTCTTTCTCAGTCACTGTATAGTTTAACTCTGGTCGATGAAGGCTCTTACTAATGTAGTAAATTGCATTCTCTAGGTTACTAGTCTTTTGTCCTAGGACAACACCTATTGCATATTTTGAAGCATATGTATGAATATGAAATGGCAAAGACCAGTCAGGGCCCCTAAGTATGGGTGCAGTCATCAACAATGACTTAAGCTGCAAGAAGGATTCATCACATTCCTTTGTCCAAGTAAATTCGGCCTCTTTGGTAAGCAAAGTATACATAGGACTAGCTATTTGACTAAAGTTTTGGATAAAACTCCTATAGTAGCCAGCATGTCCTAGGAAATACCTAACATCCTTATGCTTTGTAGGAATAGGGAGTGTGATAATTACCTCTATTTTTGTAGGATCTACCTGGATTCCAGCTTCGGAGATAAAATTTCCCAGCACTACTCCTTCTAGCATCATCATGAAGCATTTCTCACTATTGAGAGACAAGTTGTGTTCCTGACATCTGATTAGTACTCTTTCCAAATTCTTCAGGGCTTCCTCAAAGGTGACACCAAATGTAGTAAAGTCATCCATATATATCTCCATACAATCATGTGATATGTCAGCAAAGATGTTGATTACAGCTCTCTGGAAAGTAGCTGGTGCATTACATAGGCCAAATGGTAATACAAAATAAGCATTTGTGCCCCAAGGGAATGTGAATGTAGTATTCTCTTGATCTTCTGGAGCAATGCTGATTTGGTTGTAACCACTGTATCCATCTAGAAAGGAGAAGTATTTCTTACCAGCCAGAGTGTCCAGGACTTGATCAATAAAAGGTAAAGGAAATGATCTTTCTTTGTGACGTTATTCAATTCTCTGTAATCCACACATATTCTCTATTTCCCTCCCTTCTTATAGGTACAATGACCAAACGTGATACCCATTTTCTATCAGAGATTGGATAGATGAAACCAACATCTAGTAACTTCTGCAACTCAGTTTTGACTATTTCTTGCAATGCTGGATTTATCCTTCATTAAGGCTGACGGAGTGGCAAGCTACCATCATTAATGTAGATCCTATGGGTGTAGAGTTTTGGGTTTATACCTAGCATGTCTCCATAATCCCAAGAAAAGGATTTCTCATGCTTACGCAAGAGTTTGGTTAACAATGCCAATTGTGGGGGTGGCAACTTGTTGTTCACATGGAGATTGTGACCAGGGGAAATTTCCACAGTAGTTGTTAGCTCTACCATTTTCATCTCGGGTACAGGACTTGTAGCTACTTTGCATGGAAATAATTGGCTAATTATCTCAGGGCTTGCTGGAAAGACACAATCCTCATAGGTACATAGCTGTAAAATAGAACTTTCAGAAACATCCTTTGCTACTATACACTCATTGGTAAGAATACTTTGTATTACATCATCTTCCTCTTGCATTTTCAAAAAATATTATCTATGCATCATCATAAGCTGGGAAACAGAGTTGAGCTCTTCTTCCTCATCCCCTAGTTTTGGCCAAATAGGATCTCTCAAGTCTGGCTAAGGCTGGGCAGGAAGATAGAGTGCTAGCTTCTTTATTGCCTGACCATTTGAAATTGTCATACTTCCTAATCTACAATTAATTTGTGCATCAGTAGTGGCTAACTAAGGTCTCCCTAGGATGTCTGGATAGCCATCAAAGTTCACTTTTGGTGATAAGATGAGAAAATCAACAGGGTATTCCCATGAGTCTAAGGTGACTACCACATCCTCTATAAGACCATCTGGAGTGATTTTTGAACTATGAGCAAGTTGTAACACTGTTGGAGTTGTTCTCAAGCCCTCTATACTTAGTTTGTGCATTGTATCTTTGGTCATTACATTTATGGCTGCTCCCAAATCAACTAAAGCATTTTTAATAGATTGTCCATTAATTATCAAGTCAACTACCGGACTTCCAAGGTCTGAATACTTGGGTATAACTACCTTGCCCAACATGATATCCGCAAGTTTCCCTATTACATGAGTTGTTTGAGGGTCCTTATTTTTCCTTCCAGTCTTTTTAAGGCATGCATCCTTAATAGCCTTTCCATAAATAGGAATGTCTTTGATAGCTTGGAACAAAGGGATTTTGATGTGTATATTTTTCAGCTGCTCAAGAATATCAAACGACATTTCCTCTTGGGATATAGGTTTTTCCATGGTGAGCCTTTGTGGAAAAGGAGGGTCAACTAAGGTTTCAACATCAGTTTTGCTAGATTTTTGAGTTGATTGGGTGGTATCTTGCAATGTAGCCTCTGGAAGAGGTGTTGATGCTACAGGAGTGTCTGCAACTTCTGTGATAATAGGATGTTCAGGTGCAGGCAAAGTATTACCAGACCTCAAATGGATATTAGATATCTCTAGTGCATAGGCAGGATATTGTTGTGTATCAATAGTATACATTAGCTGTTGTTGTTGCTTGCTATTTGGATTAGGTTGCGGCTGAGAAGGTAATTGGGTTTGCTTTGGATTAGGACTAGTGGCTGTAGGAGGTGGCATTATTACAGGAGGAGGGACAAGAGGTGGCGATTGTGGAAAATCAAGATTTTGGTTAGGCCGCTATGGAGGCCCCCTCCGTTGGTTATTTTGTTGCCAATTTCCTTGCGGTGGTTGCCATTGATTTTGCTGGTTAGACCACTAGTTATTTTGCTGGTTAGGCCACTAGTTATTTTTCTAGTTAGGCCACTGGTTATTTTTCTGGTTAGGCCACTGGTTATTCCAGGTTGGCTGAGAGTACAAAGGAAGATTCTAATAACTTTGGTTTTGCCATTGACTATTGTAAGGATTTGAAAATTGTAATGGGTCCTGAGGCATACCTTGTCTTGAAGCCCATGGTTGGCATTGAGCAATGAATAACACTTGCTCATTGTCTCCTTCTATCTTCATGTACTCTGTAAGAAAATGTTGATTTTCCAGGTTTGCCACCAGCTTGCATCCACAGTCTTTCTTTTGTTTACGATAATGAGGACAGTACTCTGCTAACTGTAATTCAGCATCTACATGTTTCTTCTTAGCAGTCAAGGTGTCAAGATGTGTAGAAACATCATTAATGATGTCTTTCTCAAAATCCATGAGCAAATTAGATATCTCTAGCTTGGAAATGCCCAGACTGCTCCCTTTAGTGACTATAGACCGATATCCTCTGCTTTTCTTCATAGTTGATCTGGAGTAGTTGAGACAAATTTTCTTGAGGTCATCCCAAGAAGATTAGAATATGTCCCCACTAGCCATGAGGTCCAGTGCTTCCAGACAGCTGTCATTCACTCCTCTTAAGAAGACTAGTTTTTGTGAATCCTCCGCCAGAACATGTTAGGGATTCTTCTGCATGGTGTATAAGAAACGTGAAACATAGTCCTCCAAGGTTTTGTCCTCCTTTTGCAACATTCTAAAAATGTCATCTCCCCTTGGGTCACTCCCCTTGCAATATTCTTTGTATTTATGCAGAAACAGAGTCTGCATCTCATCCCATGTGCCTGCTGCATTTGCTCCTAAGCCCATGAACCATCGTAAGGCTAACTCTTTTAGTGTTATTGGGAACAGTTTGAGTTTGTGGGCATCAGTGCTATAGTCAAAGCTACGACAGAGGATGTCAAAATTGAACAAAAAGGTGTCAATATCTTCATTTATCAGGCCATAAAACTTCAGAAGTGCGGTAGGGGGTATATTTTTGAGATTGGCATTGTTTATGAAGCTTGATAGAGGAAATGGGAAAGTAGGTTGTGCCATTATTAGAGGTATTGGGAGTTGTTGTTGGAAAGGAATATTAGCCAAGAGATTGTTAACATCATGTGCATTTATGTTAGAATTATCAAGAAATTTGGCTAAGATTTTAGCGAAAGGCCGAAGACCACTTATGTCTAAAGGCTCTACTTCAGAGCCAGAAGATTATGCAGGAAACTTGGGACTTGCGTCAACAAAAGGTAACTCAACTTCTTCAACTTGTTCATTCAGATTTGCAGACTCTCCTGGAAGAAATCTACCATATTCATCTCTTCTTCTTCCCCTTTGATGCATGCAAATGAATTCTTCACACTGGTGAAGCAAATTTAGGACCACAAACCACTAAAAACTAGCTAAAAATGAAAAATGACTCAGAAAGTTTCTTAGCTTGACACCATCCCTGGCAGCGGCACCAAAAATGAACCGCCTCACAATAGGTGCTTAGTAATCATTCCCAAAGCCTCTCTTAGGAATATTTTATTCAATCTAAGGATCACTTCTCCCACCATGAGGTTCATTTAGTTTGTCAACCCAGGGACGTATACTTAAAATGGTACGACACAGTATGTGCACTAAGTCCCTTAAAGAGTCATTCTACCTATGCTGCAGGAAAGTAAAATACATAAACATAATCTATACTAGAGCTATAGGAAAGGAAACACACCTACTCCTTATTGAAATGAATGCTACAAATTGCAAACTCTACTTAAGCCCATTCTTTCAACCTAGATCATTCACTATAGCTATCCTTGCAAGTGCTGCAGGAACATTCACAAAGTACAATGCTCCAGGAAGAAACTGTAATCTTCTATCTAGAATGTTGGAAATGCAGAAAGTAAATCTATTCTATTCTACTCTACTCTAATCCATCTCCCAAGTGGTCCCCCTTGGTCAGCTTCAGCTAGTCTATTAGCACAGAAAATAAACCAAAAGTCACTTCATTATATTTCAAGAATTGATTACATGAGAATGATACATAAAATTGGAAATGAACTTGTTGTGAAAGATACAATAGAACAATGTATTCCAAAACTTCTTCAAACTAACTGTCTCCTCCCTATAAATAGAGGATTGACTTCTTTATTCTAAAACATAAAAGGAACCATCTAACTAAAACCACGCCAGAGAGAAAAAATAGGAAACGCAACAGCCCACGACATATGCAATGAAGTGTGGGAGACCAATTCAACATGCTGGGAGTGCGGAGGGAATATAGCAGTGCTACATTCATGCATTTATGAAACAGTGGCTCCTTATTTGCATTAGCCGTGTCTTCTAATGCCATGATGGTTATCCGCTCGCAGCTGGTCTTTAACATTCTCTTTCAATATTGTCGACCACTCCCAAGCGGCTCCTACTTCCTGGCAGATTAGTTATCATGCTAAGATAT